>OW386286.2:52685756-52824253 GCA_936432065.2 Rutpela maculata | reverse complement strand
TTAAAAAAAAAACTTAAAATACACATAACTACATTCTGTTATCGTATGTCGAACGTCTAATTGTTCCCTTTCCAATTTCATGAAATATTTAGCATTTTTTAAGCTTTTTACCCAGAACACATTTATGTTACAAATGTTAATAAATCACATTTAAATTTTATAAATTATAAACAACAATAAAATTTCCAATAATTTTGTTCCAAATTAAAAAACGCACATGGTAAACAAATCCTCTGTCTAAATCCCTGCTTGCGGTTGCATAGAAAAAGATAACAAATCATTCATATTTTTATAATGGGTATAAAAAGTTCAGTTGAAGTGGTCCCATCAAAGAGCCACGCTTCTTGCTTTGAGACTGCCCGGCGCGGCGGCGAGACAATGTCGGTAATCTTTATACTTTTTTATGACTTTTTAAAAGTAATAAGACACTTCTATGATTTGAAACTATACGTCTATTGATCCAAAAAAGCAGTGGTTCTCAAATGTCTCCTACTTATCTTAACATTCAAATTGTTGACGTAGGTCAGTCTTTTTCAATATACCCCCAGAAGAGTTTTATTACCAGTTTTTTTAATGAAACTAATTACACATATCTGTATATCTGTAAATATTTTTTTCAACCGTCAGAAAATAGGAAGTTTCATTTATTTGTAGTATTTTAATGTACTATGTTTGATACAAATAATATTTTATTATTATTCTATATAGTATGCTTAGAGTCAGTAAAGTACCTTAAATTATTAATTATAATAACATAAATAAACCTAGTATTTAAAAATAAATATCTTTTATTTCTGCTTACACAATTATTGGAAAATATTATTTTGTTTATTTAACAGATAACTTTCAAAGAAATCATTGGTTCTTTTCATGAACTAGTGATCTATGCCCTATGATCTATGATCACACTCGTATTTCAACAAGAAATCTCTCTTTCGAAACATCCTGTCCTAACTTCTTTCATACACTTAACTCAGCGTGAAAGACAGAAAATAACCATTCTTTCTATATTCTGATGATCTGATGATCTTCTGATCATGCTAGTATAGTAACAACAAATCTTCATTAAGAGACATCCTATCAAGTATCTCTAGCCCTACCTAGAGGATGCTTCATCAATCATCACAAAACAAACATTTGTTACATTTCAAAGCTAAGAGTTGTTAAAAAGCACAATAAACAAGAATATAAAATTTCACTCGCTGTATGCATGTCTCAATAAAATATTTCCTTCTACTTTCAATTCTCAACACATAAATATTGGCCAAGTTTTTTCATTCTCATCTGAAATCGTCAGTGTGATACATAACCAATTCGAACCAAAATTGCAACGGAGCAAAGAGTGATTCTTCTTGTTTGTTGTATTTGTCAAATAAACAAATATTTCCGTCAGCTTTTTGTATAAGAATATTATTTTGTAATAGTAATTTTGACGATTTCAGATGAGAATGAAAAAACGTTCAATTTTAGCAGTATGATACAAATTTAAATTGAATTAGGTTGTTACGTTGCATGCGTAAATGGATTGTGTATTAGCTATATAAAAATAGATTTTTCGTAAATATGAAAAAAAATAAACCTAAAATTAAAAAAAAAATGTTGCGTCGTAAAGGAGTGGATTTCTTTGAAAGAACTGGCTCTTGCGCGCCGAATGTATTAGCGGTATATTACACTTTAAAGTGCGGTCGGATAGCATTAAAAATCATAAAAATATTTCAGTGCTCTCGGTGAACGTGCCCTTTTGGATATAGATACTATATATACCAAAGATGAAAAAACACCCCAGACACCAAAAATTTCGGACTCCCCACCACCGATAATGACGTCATGAAATGAGGTCGAGAAACTGGTTTTAGGTATAGGCTGATCCACTTAAACGCCATATTTGTTAATAAAACCCAGTTTTAAATATGTGTTGTATACTAAAACATGATGTCTGTAATGTTTTTTATTAGTTTTTTTAATATGGTGGCAAAAATTTGACATTTTATCTGCATATTCGTGTTTGGTATCAATTCTTGTTCTTGTGGTCAATAAATTCAGTGGTTGTAGTCAAATTTTGTTGAGATGGATCTGTCAAGAGATAGTTGCCCCTCCCCCTTAAGTCTTCCATCCTTTGGGTCAAGAAAAAAAACAAAAAAGTTTGTGTAACAATTTTAATAAAAAATTGTTTTACATCTAAAAAAGATAATATTTACAACTAATAATTTTGAGAACAATGCGCACAATTGCGTACACTGAAGACCGTTTCTGACGCATTTGCACACAGAACACATTTGCAGCAACAGGCAATTAGTTGTTCACAACTTTTTGCGACATCGGGAATAGTAGACCACAATGGCTGAAACCCGTCATTTGTTTTTTTCCATCTCTAAGTACCGGGCGAAGGAGTTTGATAGTCTTTATCCAGACAGTGCTTCCATATAAGGGCTTGAAGAGTGGCTCGCTCGATATGCTGAAGTAAAGCATTTTGCGTTGGAGGTATATTCTCAATTGGTCTACTTTTTTAATGAAAAGGAATCGTCTACACTCTTTAACTTTGTTTAAGGGAGATGTTACATCATACAAAAGAATCTTTGCACGGTACGCATGATATCTTCATCTGGGTGTCTTCCTAGTAGCAGCTGCTCAAAAACGGAATTAATATTAGGATCTGCCATCCACATCTTCAAAGCTCCTTTCCTGCCTACTCCACAAAATAAAGACACGATGCCGCAACCTCTTGCAGAATGAAGTATCGGTAAAAAGCTACAGATCTCCTGTGATAAATAAGAACATAGGTCATGAATGCCTATTAACCTACGATTTTTCCCAGTTTCAAAATCAGTCCAAAGTAGTGGAATATTTTCAAAATTTGAAACGGCAGATACTGCAATGACCACAACATCTGAATCTGCCGTTCGAATGCTAACGCAGTTGTGGCCATTATCAGCTGCATGGTTAGCATGAAGAAGAAGGCGTCCGCCCGCTTCTTCATGCCATGAGGGTGAAATAGCTGATAGATCTAACTCCGCTAAAGACGATATTGCTCTTTCCTCAAGCGTACAGATTATTGTTTTTCCTTCAAAATGTTCGTTTATCAACTGTTCTGCCAAGAAAGTCAACAACTGTTTTTTGTTTCCATCTACTCGTAACAATTCGCTATATTTTTGTGGAATTATTGTGGAAGGTGTAACTCGTATGTGCACTCCTACTCCTCTTGATCGGCTTGTGTCAGCTTTCAAGGTTGAGGAGTATCAAATACTAAATCAATTCGTTGTAAATTTTGGAATAGCCGACAAATGTAGAGCTTAAATATATTGTTATAATATTCCAAAAACGTTTTTACATTTCTTGGAACTAGTAAATGGACAATAACCGCACCGCCCAGTACCAATTTTTGCGGTTTAGCAGTAAAAACAAATTATCAGTATGACAAATACTTTGGTATTCTGTTTTTACTGCTAAACACTAAAACGCTACAATTCCAAGCTAGATTAAAAACTTTGCAGCTCTGTATGTATACGTAAATACGATGTAAATACTACAACAGATATCTCGGTATATATTTAAGTATATAAAACATATTTAATATGGAACATTACTAGAAAATATGGTCCTTAAGTAAGTTAGTCTATGCCTACGCATAGTTCTTTGACCCTCAGTTTGAAGACGTCATTATTGGTGGTGGGGAGTACGAAATTTTTGGGATCTGGGGCGTTTTTTGATATATGTACTAACGGAACTATATCCAAAAAGGCATGTTCGCCGCCAGCACTGAAATATTTTTATGCTATCCGATTCCACTATTAATAAAATAAATTACGAAAAATAATAAAATTGTACGAGATGTTTCTTAGAATGACACACGTAATTGTTTTCTTCATCTAGTTGTAGGTTCCTCTTCTAATCAAAGGATTGGGATCCACCAACACGGCTAAGAAGTTCCCCTTGTTCTATCGGTGTTTTCCAGGGTTTGGCACCTTTCTCCAGATGTTCCCCTTATTCCTCTAGTTAAGTTCCCGAACTCTTAATTAGTTCTGTAAGACTGCGGTACTTGTTAGATCACTCTTTGCGTGATTGACTTTTAGAAAAAAAAGTATTGATTTACATGAGAAATCAACGTTGATTCCTGAATAAAAGAGACAATTTATGTGTGATACATTTAATATGAAGTGAGTATGGTAACTGAGATTACAAGAGTCTGGAGGTAATATTTATAACATTTTACATCAATGTCAGCTAAACGTGAACAAAAGGAAAATGCAGGATAGCAAATAAGCATAAACTGTGAGAGTTTGAACTAAAATATGATATTTAGATAAGCAATCCTCAAAAGAAAGCTCTTATCTAATATTGTAATATGATACTAATATATATAACTCAGTACACAATAGAATATCCGTACACCAACACGGTTTTATGAGGCACAGGTCAACTGCTAGTAACTTAATTAATATTACTCAGTATATATCGCAAGTAATACATGAGGGTAGTCAGGTAGATATAGTCTATACTGACTTTCAAAAGGCATTCGATTCAGTGTCACATAATTACCTTCTTTGTAAACTTAAAAATGAATTTGGATTCCATGAATATCTGTTAGAACTACTTACCTCATATTTACAAAATAGGAAACAGTATGTGTCTGTAAATGGATATGTATCAAAACACTTTATTGCCTTGTCCGGGGTTCCTCAAGGTTCCAACCTTGGTCCACTGCTATTTCTTTTGTTTATAAATAGTTTAACTGAAATAATTGAATCATCCAAATATTTATTATTTGCAGATGATCTAAAAATCTACATTAAAGTTGAGAACAATATGGACTGTTCTATGCTCCAAAACGACATAGATAACTTATATCAATGGACACTTCAGAATAAATTATATCTTAATATCAATAAATGTTTTATTATGAGCTATACTAGGAGAAAAAATCCGATTATGTATAAGTACAAAATAAATGATACAAGATTGGCCAGAGTTGAAACCATGAGGGACCTAGGTATAATTTTTGACACCCAGCTTACTTTTACTGGCCATATTCATTTCATGATTAATAGAGCTAATAAAATGTATGGCTTCATAGTACGTAATACCAAAATGTTTAATAACACAGGAGCTATTAGACAATTATTCGTATCATACGTTAGATCTGTGTTGGAATATTGCTCCATCGTTTGGAGTCCGTTTTACCAAGTACATGTAAACACTATAGAAACAGTACAAAATAAAGCATTAAGATACATAAACTATAAAGCGACTGGTTTCTATGACTTTACTGTAGAAAAAAACACGTTAAGGGAACAGTATAATCTTAAAACACTAGAGAGTCGACGAAAATACGGTCATATTGTATTTCTACATAAACTGTTACATGGCAATGTTGATGATCTTAATTTTCTGTCTTCAATATGTATAAATGTACCCAAGTATCCTACCAGAACATTGAGAACCTTTAATTTACCACTTGCTAGTACAAACTATCAAATAAATTCCCCCCTTTATAGTATATGTAGTATTTATAATGAGATACAAACCAGTTGTGATATATTTAATATCAGCCTAGGAAGTTTAAAATCTACGTTAAATATATTGTTTTAACTACTGTTTGTTAATATTATTAGTTATTAGTTATAAGTTAATAGTTAGTATTAGTTATAGTTATTATTAAGTAGTAGCATATAATTATTATTAATCAACTTATGTAAGTATTGTATCACTCTGTAATAGGGCTTCGCCTGTTGAGTGCATTATAAAATAAATAAATAAATAAATAAATAAATACTGCCTTGAATGTTATTTTATATCCTTATGATTCAGCGTAAAATTTTATAGAGCGTTTATTTAAAATTTGTGGAGTAAGGGTTAAATATTTAATAATAAGCTAGACTGTACTGTATTATAGGCCCACTAACTCATAGTGGGTTTGTTAACTACGTCCCGTGTGCAAGTTCGTAGAAGAGTATTGTGGCTGGTGTCATTTTTTTGCGTATGCTGTATACAATGTGAAGAGTGATAATGGACATCTGAAACCTGCGACTAGGCAAAGGGGGGAGGGAGAATGTATGATAATTTAAAACAAAATTGTTTAAATTGTTTTAAAAAGTTTTTTTTGTGACTTGGTCCACATTTGCTATAACAGATAATATTTTATACTTTTTATAGTCCAGTCAATGAATGGATTCTAGAGGGAAATACTGAGATCACAATTTTTTACTAGAGGGCTGTGTTTGGACTATTTAGGAGGTAAACATACCAAAAGTCCCCGAACGTAGGAGGTGGGGGAGATGCAGGGGGGCACGAAGAAGGTCCTGGTTTTTGGTTTTTCGCTCATATCTCGAAAACGTTTAGCCCTAATCAAAAAGGGCTATATGCAAAATTATAGCTGACTAAATTTTCTACAATAATGTCTCTATTATTTTTTTTCGTATCTGCTATGGTTCAGTAATGAATTGTATATCTTTTGACTGTATTCTAATTTTATTATAAATTTATTATAAATTAAAAATAAATTTTAATAATCATCGTAGAAAAATATTTCTTGTACAGATATCCGTTTCACAACAGACTGAACTGAAATATCGAATAAAAAATGTCTTTGCGTCTGTAAGTGTGTGTGTGTGCATATATAAATAAAACAGTGGTCAAAAATAAAGTGAACAAAATAGAGAAAACTGCAAATACCAGTTATATAAGTTTAGAGTATATTAACGACGACGAAGAAATCGAATCCCATATTAAAGATACTTCGGAAAATATAATATTAAAATTACGCAACAAATTAGCAGAACAAACATCTTTAAATGAAACTCTATCAGAAGAAATAGTTAAATTAAGTCACAGTGCGATCGACCTGAGAAAGGAGATAAACAATAAAGATGAAATTATAATGAATCTGCACAAAACCATTCAAATATTATCGGGTGCCAAAAAAACTGTTAGTAACATTTGTACACAAACTGCAAACTTTGTAAAAACTTTGAATAGTGAAACTCAAACGAATAGCGGGAATTCGCATGAAAATTCCACACAAACTGAAGTATTAAGTACGCATAAATTTGAAACTAAACAAAAACAGTCGGAAGAGATTACTCAATGTGTGGATATCTCTGAAGAAACTTATGTATTACACAATGGTAGCCAAACTGATACGATGATGGGTGAAAAATCTTATAATAGTAGTAACAAATTAAAAGAATACAAACAAATAAATATGAAAAGTACGAACAAAACTAATGAGGTAAAAAAAATTAAAACTACAGTTACTAAAAATTGTGTAAATACAGAGCATATCACGAAAAAACTAAATATCGCAGAGAATATTAAAGATGTATTAAACAAGATAGAAAAAATTGAGATGAGCCCGAACCAAGATAAACAAAAGTTATTAATTTTAGCTGACGAAAATGGAAAACAATTAAATTCTAAGCTTCGTGGTTACTTGAATACAAATAAATATGAAATTAGCTCTGTAATCAAACCAAATGCCCAGTTAAAAGAAATAATGGACAATATGAATACTTTGACCGAATCATTTACAATTAATGACTGTGTAATTATACTAGCCGGACAGATTGATATATACAAGAGACAATATCCATTATTTAAATATTTAGTGAGAAAGTTAAAAGAATGCTCTTATACTAACTATATGATATTCTCAATACCAGTGAAAGGCAGATACATTAAGAATATTTTAAAATATAACAGCGCACTACAAGATGTAATTAGCAAACTAAATATTGGTGGCACAGTGATGTACGCAGAAATTAATGACAAGAATAAAATCTTAAAAAAGAGTGAAATAGTGTATTACATTATAAAACATATTAGTGAGTTAAAACTAAGAAATAAAGAAACTCAACTCGAAGTAAATTCTAACAACTCTTCATCTCTTTTAGTCGCTAATGAAGAGTTCGAGGTGGAATTGGCAGAGAAAGATTACACTAACCAATACAATAATAAAACTGTAAATATATTGTCACAAATCATTGTTAAAGACTCTAAGGTAAATAGTGAGTTAAATAAAAATAACCTAAATTTTTTAATGGAAAGTCACGCAAACTTAATTTTAATATAGTCCATCAAAATGTCCAGTGTCTAAGTAACAAACTTCTCCAATTTGATGTTTTTCTTAATAATGTAAATTGTGATATATTCTGTGCAACCGAACACTGGGCAAAAGAAGAACAAATACCATCATTAAAAATAGAAAAATATAGATTAAGCAGTCATTATTGTAGAAGTTTATTTAAACATGGTGGAGTAGGCATTTTCACTAAGATTGGTATAGATAGTTGTAAGTTAGGTTATATAAATGATTTATCTATAGATAAACACTTTGAATGTGCGGCAATTAGTTGTAATATTAATTATCAGATAACCGTCATCTTAACGTTATATAGAAGTCCAGATGGTGATATGGACATATTTCTAAAAAAGTTAACAGCAGCGATAAATCTTGTATTAAAAAAACACAAAAAACCTAATTTAGTTATATGTGGCGATTTTAATATAAACTTTTTAACATCTTCAAAGAATCATACAGATCTTATTGACCTCTTAAACTCCTATTGTATTAGGCCTACCATAATAGAACCAACTAGAATAAATAGCTGCATAGACAATATCTGTGTGAACTTGGAAGAAAGTTTGTATACAAGCAATATCTTAAAAAATGGTATTAGTGATCATCATTCTCAAAAGATAGTTATTACAGAGGCAATAAACACAAAAAATAAATCTACCTTTAAATATAGGCAGTTAAATAACCCAAATAATATAAGTCAGTTTTGCTCACTACTTGAAAACGAAAACTGGGACAGCATCTTATTAAACAATAATATCAATACGAACGAAAAATTCGAGTCATTTCTTAGTAGTTTCCTTTACTATTTCGAATTATCATTTCCATTGAAAACAAAAATTAAAAAAGATGTTGTCGGGAATAAGTGGATGACAAGAGGTCTTAAAATATCGTCACAAAAATTAAAAGATTTGTACCAATTATCTTTGACACAAGACGATAATTTTAAAGTGTACTATAAAAAATATAAATCAATATATAGACAACTACTAAAAAAGGCAAAATTATTTTACAATAACCAATTGATAACAAATTCAAAAAATCAATCAAAGACAGTTTGGAATATTATCAATCCTAATAAAAAGAGCATACAAAATAATATAGAGTTAAATATAAATAACAATTTAATAAAAGATCAAAATATAGTTAGTAATAACCTAAATACTTATTTTAATAATATTCCTAATGCTCTTTTAGGAGATACAGTTTTTAAGAATACACCTATACAAAATTTAGATATAAATATAAATTCTTTTTACCTTGAACCGGCAACTACCTTAGATGTACTTGATATTGTCAAAAATTTAAAAAACTCCAACGCATCAGGAAATGATGAAATTAGTGTTAACTTACTAAAAAAATGTATCCATCATATAGCATTACCTCTAACCAATATAATAAATACGTCAATAAGTGATGGATTATTTCCAGAAAAATTAAAATTAGCTAAAATTAAACCTTTATTGAAATCCGGTAATGAAACTATAATGGATAATTACCGACCTATTTGTATATTGAGTAGTTTCTCTAAAATATTTGAAAAATATATAGCCGGTAAATTGATAGCATTTTTGGAAAAATATAAATTATTCAACAACAACCAATTTGGCTTTCGCAAAGGTATTTCAACCTCTAGCGCAATCACTAAATTTTTAACAACACTGTATAACAACCTGGACGACAAAAAGAAATGTATTGGTGTTTTCTTAGATCTAAGCAAAGCCTTCGATGTGGTGTGTCACCAACGCCTCTTAAATAAACTTGAACTGTATGGTATTCGAGGTAAACCGTTAGATTGGTTCAAATCATACCTACAAGGAAGAAAACACTATGTAGAATTAAATAACCATTCATCTAATATATTAGAAAATTCTTTTGGTGTTCCTCAAGGATCTGTCTTAGGACCCTTATTATATATTCTTTATGTAAACGATTTTAATGCCCCTCAATCCATAATGTTTGCCGATGATACATCTATTTTGATCTGTGACAGCAAGATAAATAATGCAATTAATGAAGCAAATACACAAATTCAACGGGTTCATGAGTGGTTCAATGATAATATGCTTATTTTAAATAACAAAAAATCAACATTTATAAGATTTAATCCATCAAACACCCATTTTAACTACAGTCATTTAATTAAAACAAAAGATGGTACCATTAAACAAGATAAATTTGTAAAATTTCTTGGTGTACATATATCAGAAAATTGCTCATGGACCATTCACATTGATGTTATTAGTAAAAAGATTGCCCCCATTTGTTACTGTATAAACCAGTTACGAGAGATAGTAAGTAGATCAGTATTGGTGACGTATTATTACGCACATTTCCACTCTGTGATATCTTATGGTATCTTGGCTTGGGGTGCCTCAACTGAATCTACTCGTATTTTTAAGTTACAAAAAAGAGCGGTACGTTTTATAATAGGAGCCAATAGAAGAGCAAGCTGTAGAGATATATTTAAACAACTAAATATATTAACGCTACCATGTATATTTATCCTACAGTTAGCAATCTATGCCCGAAGTCATTTACACGATATACCTTCACTAAATGCTAATCACTCATATTACACTAGGAATGAATTAACACTCGAAATACCAAAACATAAATTATCTTTATTTGAAAAAAGTCCACAATATTTGGCAGTAAAAGTGTACAATAAACTTCCAAATTCATACAAATTACTTGATCTCAAAAAATTTAAAAATTCTGTTAAAATAATGTTGTGTAATAAATGTTATTATTCACTGTCTGAATACTTTGATGACATCTTGTGATATTCCGTGTTATGTATGTTCGTTTGTATTAACTGTTGATGTTTACATTTGATATAATGTATATATCTATTATATTTATGCTAGTACTGACGATGTGATATTTTATATAGTATTGCATATATAATCTTGTTTAACCGTATATACACTCATATTATGTATTCCTTTTATTAACTAATTTCATGTAATTTTTATTTATACTCTGCAATGTGTTGACTTATCCTATATCATGTTATGTGATCAATTGGATTAATAAAGTATTATTATTATTATTATATATCTATGTGTGCGTGTATACCGCTTCTTGTAAACACGATAACTTCTGTTAGACTTAAAATATTTGATTATAATTTGGAACATATGTAAAACAGCATATTGCAATAATCCCTATTGGGCCATATCTGTAATACATGGTGATAACCAGAGGCCTACAATTCTCACTTCATAATAATGTTATTAAAAATACCATGTTCCATATTTTAGGATAACATTGATATATCATCTAATTTAAATAAAGTTGGTTTGCTTAACATACACCCGGTATATTGCGGTTTGGTAATCTTATACATCTTCTTATTTTTGTATGCTTAGTAATATTTTGCTCTGAAATTAAAATAAAACGTATTTTACGTATGAGAGTTTGTAAGCTTCTGGTTATCACCATGTATTACAGATATGGCCCAATTTCAATAGGAATTATGGTAATATGCTGTTTTACATATGTTCCAAATGGAAATCAAATATTTTAAGTCTAACAGAAGTTATCGTTTTTACAAGAAACGGTATACACGCACACATAGATATATACGCACACACACACTTACAGACGCAAAGACATTTTTTATTCGATATTTCAGTTCAGTCTGCTGTGAAACGGATATCTGTACAAGAAATTTTTTTCTTCGATAATTATTAAAATTTATTTTCAATTTATAATAAATCTATAATAATGTTAGAATACAGTCAAAATATATACAATTTGTTACTGAACCACAACAGATACAAAAAAAATTAATAGAAACATTATTGTAGAAAATTTAGTCAGATTTAATTTTGCATACAGCCACTTTTTGATTAGGGCTAACCGTTTTCGAGATATGTGCGAAAAACCAAAAACCGGGACCTTCTTCGTGCCCCCCTGCATCCCCCCTACTTCCTACGTTCGGGGACTTTTGGTATGTCTACCTCCTAAATAGTCCAAACACAGCCTTCAAGTCAAAAATTGTGATTTCGGCATTTCCCTCTAGACTCCCTTATTGAACGTTCATTGACTGGGCTATTATTCAATAGATCAGTTGAAATGACCGCCATATTGGTCAAAGTTTATAGTCATGTTAGGCATCAAATTAAAAATAATTATATATAAAAAACACTAACATATTTGTTTAATTATTTGAAATAAATATTTAAACGAATAATATCTCTTTACCGTAATTGCATTTTTTCCAAGTTAATTTGATTTCTCAGTTTTTAGTACAGTACATAGAGATACAAAAATATGTAAAATTCAGGAATAATCCCATACGTACTGATAATTTTTCTTTATGGGATATTATTGAAGTAAAAGATATTATCTTCAGTTTCTGTATGGTCCCGGTACTTGCTCTTACCCCCAAATTTAGATATCTAATATTTTAAAAAGTAATACTGATTTATTTTTGAAACAGGATATTTATGTTTTTAGATCGCTGATTACGAATCTGAAGTCAAAATTAAAAAAATCAAGATATCGGCTCCAATATGGCGAATGAAAATGTTTCCTAAAGCAAGTGTTTTAAATGGACAAAAGGAATTGAGCATCTAGGTGATGCTATATATTAACGAAAAACAATACTTTAAAAAAAATAAAATTATTACTGGACAATTACAATAACAAAACGGCGACAAAAAAAATGTGAAAATGCACATTATTTCGGCCATAACTTCTTTATTTTTATGACTTTATTATACCTATAATTGTTCGAATTCCATCTATAAATTTAAATATATCCTACATAAATATTAAGTACAAATAAATCCATCTCATTTTATAAGCTTTATTTTTGATATCCGCCATTTTTTCGCTAAAACTAATACTTATTGGGATATTTGCAAAGAAACAAAAATTTTACGTTTTTTTTTGAAAACCTCTTTTTGGTTTTAAATGCAATGTTTTTCTAAAGCAATTGCTGTAAATGAGCATTTGAGCGTTTATTTAGCCCATGCTATGTGCTATTGAAAATCGGTATATGAAAAAATGTATTTTAGTTAATTACTGACTACTTACATTAACAAAATGGTAACGGTTTTATTAAAAAAATGTGGAAATAAATGCACAATTGTTTCTGTCATACCTTCTCTGTTTTTTGTGCTATAATAATATTCAAAAAATCATTTTAAAACCTAATTAACAGTCTTTCATTTTGTTTGCATTTTTGACGTAAGTGCCATAGTCCTGAGAAATTTAACATTTAAACTAAATACTTCGCTTTATAAACGTTGGTACGCCATTTTTATACTTCCACATCTCTGAAATCATTAATTTTACAGAAATTAGAAAAAAAAATTATATTCATCCTGAGAATTAGTAGCTCTCTTATTTGTCTCTAGCATGTTTTCGCTCAATATAATAATTTTTCAGTTGTTTGACGAAAATCGTTTCAAGCTAAAATCCCAATTTTCAAGTCATTATAACTTAAAGACTATCAATTTATATGAAAAGTTGCATAGAGCCTTTTCTTCTCAAAGAGTCTCTTTCAGCTCCATTGTGCTTGTTTTTCTGAAAAGGGGCAATCCCTATAAATTAGCAAGATACCGCAAAAACTTTTCTTTGATGCATTTAGTATTAAGTTGCCATGTACTGAGATGTGTTTCTGTTCAGAAGACTATGAGAAATGTGATAATATTAGATGGAGATCCCAATAGTTATATATAGTATATAATACTGACAATGAAGATGAAATTTAGCTAATATATTCTGATAGTGCTTCCGGAAATAATATCTACTGTAAAATATAAGAAATATGTAATGTTACCGATAAAGAAATCAAACAGATATGTTAGTTATTTTCTATTCATAATTCCTTTTGATTTGATGCCCAACATGACTATATCTAATTTGCAACATGTTAAACAGTTTTTCGACATTATGAATCCAATATGTGGAAAAAGTATAAAGGAAAACGTTATAAAACGATTATTTTTCACACAATTAACAATTATAGTTATTAAGGTATCAAGGGTGTTATAAGGATAATAACACACCGAGGTCAGCAGTGTACTTCCCGAGGACCTCTGGCCCGAGGGAATGTACGTCGACCGAGGGCGTCATTATCTTATAACACCCGTGGTGCCGTCAACGTTTAATGTCCTACAAGTCTGTTATTTAATTCGAATTTTTTTTTTGACATTTACGATTTATTAATTTGACATCTATTATGTTCAAAACGATTTGATTTAAAAGAGAGTAAAAATCAAAATTGTTTGTAAACGCCGGATTGCATAGCAACGCATTTTGTTTGTCAATAACGCTATCATAATTTACTTGTTTTGGGTTGTGTTATAATTTTATAATGCCCTAGGGCGTTATAGATATTCATAACGCCCTAGGGCGTTATTTTTCATTTAATGTATCTCAAAACAGGGTGGTTATTGTAAAATAACAGACTTGTAGGACATTAAAAATATTACTCCCATCTCCCCTACCCAATCGCAGGTCCCAGATGTCTATCATCACTTTTCACAATTTGTACAGCATATGGAACAAAATAACACCAACCACAATATTCTACCACGAACTCGCACACGAACTTCCAAAAAAGTGTAGTTAGAGAATTCACTGTCATATATGTACCCTAATGTACAGTGTGTCCCGCTTTTCATAAATCCACCTTAATATCTCAGTTATTAATAATGCGATTTTCTTCAAATTTGGGTGGTAATTATATGAAGAAAAAATGAATTATTTGGCATAGTAAAAAATTTTATTCTTCATTGGCTTGCGGTTTTAGGGGGTAAAATAAGGTAGGTTTTTTGGCAAAAGGATATTGAGGCTTATTTTAGACCAATTTTTCTATCATATTTGTATTCAGCATGTCCAAAAACTTAATCTGACCTTAATCCATATTCTCCATGATCTCAAAAACGGATTATGGCAGAAACGAAATATTAATTAATTTCTTAAAAAACACTTTTTTAATTTTTTATAACTCTATAACAAACCTAAAAACAACTTTTTTTAAATTCTGATCTCTTCAACATAACCACCTTCCAATAAAATACACTTTTCAACAACCCTTCTTAACCGTTCAATCACTCTTCTTAAAATTTGGGGGGGAAATTCTTGACACGCTTGCCTAATCCTACGGCAAAGCTCTTGTCTGTTATGCGGCCGAGTAGCATATACTTTATTTTTCAAGTACCCCCAAAGAAAAAAGTCACAAGGAGTAATATCAGGCGATCTAGGGGGCCACGGTTCTAAAGGGCTATTTCTACCTATCCACTTCATAGGGAAATTTGCATTTAAAAAATTTCTAACCATCAGAGATTTTGGTTTAAATGCCCTAATCTTACTGCGTTAAAAACACTTCCATATTTTATTTTTGGTTAAATTTAGTGTTCTCACAACTGCCCTTATACTACCATTCGGATTGTTCCGAAATTCTGTTAAAATGAGTTCGTCGTCTGGATATTGTCGTAAATTTAAATTGTACCTTCTTCGTCTTGTCTTGAAAATGGCTCCGGTTCTTCCAAAACAATTTGTTGATGCCATCAACAGTTTTGTGCCAAATTGATGCTCGATCATGATGACGTTGATTAAATATTCGAGCAACCTGACGCGTAGATCTTTCATTATCACCAATTAAGCGGATAATTTCAACTTTTTCTTCTCCGATTTTCTGCCACTATCAGTAAGATTGATAAGTTAAATAACACTATTTAACTTTTGACAATTCTTATGAATCGCCAAATATCAAATAAAAACTTGTTTTTCAAAGCACTTTTGATTAATGCCTATGGTTGCAGGATAACTATCTTAACGACAGATTTTTTTAAAGAACATAATGTTTAGTGACGAGGCAACATTTACGACAACGGTGTGGTATCATTGGAAGGTGGTTATGTTGAAGAGACCAGAATTTAATAAAAAATTTGTTTTTAGGTTTGTTATAGCAAAAAATTAAAAAGTGTTTTTTAAGAAATTAATTAATATTTCGTTTCTGCCATAATCCGTTTTTGAGATCATGAAGAATATGAATTAAGGGGTTTTTGGACATGCTGAATCCAAATATGATAGAAAAATTTGTATAAAATAAGCCCTACTATACTTTTGCTAAAAAACCTACCCTATTTTACCCCCTAAAACCGCACGCCAATGAAGAATGAAAATCGCATTATTAATAACTGAGATATTAGGGCGGATTTATTAAAAGCGGGACACACTGTATAAAGTGTGTGTTATTTAGTAACGCACAATCCATTATTTTGAAACGCGTTGACCGATTAAAAAATTTCGAAATCGACTATTAGGCAATATTTTATCGGCAAATTGGATAGCGTATCCGATTCGCAGTTGTTTCCTATACAAAATTTTAGCTCGATAGATCATATAGGTAGTTTGTTATTCAATAGCCAAATTTAAAATTTCTCTTTTCGACTGGTCCTCTATAAAAAACGGTTAGGTTTACTAAAAAGGTAAAGATATCATTCGACTTAAGGAACATCAAATACTAAATGAGGAAGAAAAAAGAAAAGTTATTCTTTAAATAAATAGTGCTTATATACATTATTCGTTTGCCGTACGTAGGTGCCTTAATGAAAATTTTTCAGACAAATGAATTAGACGGAATAGCTTTCCTTTTTTGTTTCTTATTTAGTATCTGATATTGATGTCACTATTTTCCGATAAAAAATTGCCTAATAGTCGATCTCGAAATTTCAACCCATTCAGAGGAACTTAGTAAGCCTTGAAAATATGAAAATTATAAATTTTTCAAAACAGTCAAATAAAGCTCATCGAGCACTACATCTCAAAAGAAAAAAAAACTATTTAAAATCGACCAACGTGTTCCGAAATAACAGGGTGTTGCAGCATTAAATACCACACACTGTATATATAAAAGTTAGACCGAGTTATGTCGGACCGTTTAGTTCTACGCAATAATGAATATAATTGAAAAAGCAAATATGTAAGCAAACAAGACGCAGGGATTAACAAAATAAATTGGAATTTATTTGCAACATATTTTAACATCATTAGCTCATAAAAAATGATCCTCAGGTATATCGAAAAAGGGCGATGTCTGAAGCAATTATGAAACGAAATGTTCAAATTACTAAACCCTACATTAAAAACATATTGTTGCTTCTAGAGAGGACATAAAAAAAAGAACTCATCGCAATGAGTGGGTAAAATATGATGTCAATAAATCTAAGAAAAAATCTTCTGAATATGCACTTTTTTTTAAATTTGTATGTTTAAACTTGTAATTATTGTTAATTGGTTTATTTGCCATTAATTGCATAATAATCAGTGAAAAATAAATGTTAATGAGGTCTCTAATTATATATATATGGGCCATATTAATATTTTTAAATTAGTCGTCAACATCATCCACTAGTAAGTGTCCAACACCTCAGGTAATGTTCTTTAAATTCATTGAAATATTTTATTCAAAGCGATATAAACTGCGCACATGATGTGGATATTTCACAAAATAGTAACATTTTCGGAAGAATTTGAAGAATTATCGTCTTAAACTATTAAACTCTATATTCCAATATATTAAAAATAGTGTTATTGATCAAACATATAATTGATCCTTCATCTTGATTCTCTCGTATTTTACTTCCACATCCACTGAAAAATTTGTATTTTTCAAATAGGCTTAGAAACGTCGAGATTTTAAGTTTGAGCAAAAAAAAATTCTGTCTGTCGGTTTGTCTGTCTGTAACTTTTATTGTGCGCACATTTACTCTGGAACTGTTTAAGATATTAACTTGAAATTTGGTACACGTGTGTATTTTAACGAAATCTGGAACTAAATTGTATTTTGATCTTATTCCATTGAAGGGTTGGGGGATAAATTGGTTTAAATGAGGGTACATTAGCCACCCCGATTACCACCCCCACCCCACCCCACTATTAAAGGTGGTAGAAAAAAAAATGTGATTTAGGGTGTGTACCAAATGCCTTAATTTTATTTCTTCATCTATCCCCACTACCGATGTGGCATATCGTTTTATATTATTAAAGTTCCATAAACAATTATTTCCACATACAAATTTTTTTCGTTGTGAGATACTTGGATAGAAAATCTGGATGTGGAAGTAGTAATTCCTTGGACAACGGTTTTTATATTCGCACTTAAATAAACTTATTTGCAACAGTTATTTTGGTCCTAAGGCTTTTGCAGAGATGTTGATGACTTGTAGACTGGTTTTTCGAGTTTCCTTCTGCGTTAAACATTTTGAATCCTTGACGTTTCAACCATGTTATCGTGGTCTTCTTCTGAAGCGAAGTCTTCGCTTCAGAAGAAGACGTAAAGCTTTCAAAATGTTCAGTGCAGAAGAATACTCGATAACCAGTCTACATGTCACAAAAGTTATTAATATTATTCTATTTAATCGTCACAAAGAATATTGAATAACCAAATAAATATTCTATAGCTATTATAGTAAACTTCTCTAGCATCGGGTATATGAATATTTTTATAGGTTTACAGATAATGGAAGATATCAGTGCCAAATATGCAGGCGGAATATCAAGTATTTCTCCTGTACAGGATTTCTATAGCAACACAAATGTTTTTATCACAGGCGGAACTGGATTTTATGGAAGAGTTCTTATAGAAAAGCTTTTGAGGTCGTGCCCAACAATTTCTAAGGTTTATATTTTAATTAGATATAAAAGGGGAATTGATTCAAAGACTAGACTTATGGAAATATTCGATGATATTCTATTTGAAGGGTTAAAGAAAGAATGCCCAAATTTTTACAACAAGGTAATCGCAATAAAAGGAGATTTACTCATGCCAGACTTAGGAATAAGTCTCGAAGATAAGCAGCTATTAGTGGATGAGGTAATTTTCTTAAAATGAATTCAGCAATTGTTAATACAATTGTAGTAAAATTATTTTCTCTACTACTGTTAGATAATAGCCTCATCGTTTCACTCGATTAAGGTAACTTGATGTATATCCTGGAATTATTCGGTCAGTTAACATCAAAGTTAATTTATTCTCTTACGTTTTGATTTACCATCATCGTCAGAAAACCATGTGTATTAAATTTGATGTCTTTATTAAAGAATGGCGGTGTGCAACATTACGTCTATTTGAAATACTCATTAAGCTTATAGAAAATATATAACATAGGAGGTATGCACTCTTGTCTTATAGATAGGTATGAATGCACCAATACAAATATATAATAATGCGGAATCTGCGTTTTTCCTGTTTCAGATTAATATCATATTCCACATAGGAGCCACAGTAAATTTTGATGAGAAATTAACAACATCAATTCTCACTAATGCTCGTAGCACAAGGGACCTTGTGCGCCTGGCACACCAAATGCCAAATCTCAAAGTGATGATGTACGTTTCAACAGCTTACTCTAACTGCATTCAGGATGTTATTGAAGAAAGAATATATTCCCCACTGTTTGATCCGAACAGGATGATTTCTCTAGCAGAAAATCTACCGAATAATGCTGTTGAAAACATGAAAAATGTGTAAGTAACTGTTCTCTTCTCGTCTAATCTAAAGTTTCATAGCTCACAAAATTTAAATATTTATTTTACTGGCATTGCACTAAATTGAATTCCTAATTTAAAAATTAAATAAAGCATTCCTTTGCGTAGAAAGCACGAAATTTAACATAATTAAAAACATATATGATTAATGAAACAATAGTAGAATGCAAGCTTCACGGTCCTTGTCCAATGTGGTGGTTTCTTCCAAGTGTTGCTGTGATTGTTGAATTTGACTTGACGTTTGGCTGATCGTGATCATGTCAGCTACTTCAGAAGGATTCTAAAGACTGAAGTTGTTGTGTTCTGCTCCTCGTTATATATCTTGGCGAAGCACAACGAATGAGCAGCGAAGCGAAGCAGCGCCGAGGTATATAACGAGGAACACAATACAATAACTTCAGTCTTTACAATCCTTCTGAAGAACCTGACAGCACGATCAGCGAAACGTCAAATCAAATTCGACAACCACGGCAACACCCGGATGAAACCACCTCATTGATGAAACAACTTTGTCCAATAAAAAAAACTAACTAACAAGAACGAAGGAAATTGCAATGACAACTATCACGGAAAATAAAATATCAACAGAGTTTTGACTTGCTCTGAAACTATCAATATTATGACGGGGTATCGTTCATCACGTCGTGGTCACCAATTTATGGGGTATAACCATAAACAAATTAAATATTCAATATAAAAGATGTTTATATTTCAATTCATCTTTTTAAAATATTTTCCAAATTTGGCGCCTATATCATAGTACAGAAACTAGAAGCTTTAACTTTGGAATATGAATAGATTTGTTTTTGTAAATTTAATAGTAAATGTATCACAGAAAAGTTTCTATATTATTCGAAGGGTGCCCGGACACAGCGGCGTCGAGGACAACGAAGAAGTAGACCGTTTGGCAGGTGAACGAATAAAAACTCCTTTCCCTAGCCCGGAGCCAGCCTCCGGTCCGTCAAAAATCCTAATTCAATCAGAGCTGCAAGACTGAGCTAGGGCACAGTTTATCAACTATTGGGCTCAAGCCCACGGAATAAGGCACTCCAGGTTCCATATAAAAGAGCTTTCGACTGACTACCGAAAAGTGGCTGCTTGGGTTCGATAGAGAACGATTCAGATGGATGGTAGAGCTGGTAACAGGATATTGGTACTCTGAACAAGCACCTGCATACAGTGCGGTTAAAAGACGATCCTACCTGTCGGATGTATGGAGTGGACAATGAAACCATCACCATATTCTATGCCATTGTGCACCAAAAGGAGCATATTTCGGAAGGCAGTTTCTACAGCCGGAGGGATTACGGATCTACCATTGAAAGGACTGCTCTCCTTCGCGGAGAGCGCTGGACTTCTCTAGGGGATCCTAAATATCGCAAATATACAATGGTTCGATAGACCTGGGTACTGCGAATCTTCAGATTTTCTCGCGTTTCTAATAATAATAATATTATACATGGCTTACTAATTTGTAAGCGGTGTAGGGGGTGAATGCCACTCTTTTCAGAAAACGACAGCAAAAAAACATTCGAGCGGAAGAAGGATCAAAAGTATAAGCTCCATGCAATTTTCGTTTAAATTGATAGTCTTATTTTAGTCATAACGACTTCAAAATTGCGATTTTAGCTTAAAAAAGAGGTATTTTGAAATGGTTTCCGTTTAGCGAAAATGCTGGAAACAAATAAATTAAACTAAACTGAGGATGAGTTTCGTTTTTATACTAGCATGATCAGATTTAGATCATTAGTATACCGGGTGCCACAGGCTAGATGCTCCCCCCTATATTTCCTTTATTTTTTAACTTATCCATTTGAAATTAGGGGGGCATAAACGACCTGTAAAAATGGATTTTTGGACATAAAAACGGTATGGCATTTTAAGACATTCGTCTGGAGTGCTTTGGAATATCAAAATTTGTTCTACGGCAGGTAAAGTCCAAGGGAAAAATATAATTTTTCATTTAATTTCATTAATAACTATTTACGAAGCCTCCAAAATTGAACAAATCACTTTTTTATCGAAAACTTTTTTTGTCAAATGGGTGGTGGCTCCTAGTGTTCAATAAATTATATTTTTTTTTCTGAGTTCATGGATATCCATTTCAAATCTATGCTGTTTGTTTTTCCATTTTATTAAATTCATTCAAAAATAAAAAATCACTTTCAAAATAATTTTTATTGATCCTTATAGTTTGCACTAGTACTTATACCTATTAAGAAACAAAAGAGAGAACCTAAAAGCTATTATTCACAAAAAGGTAGTTATTCACATTTCATTCATTTCATTATTAGACATATGATTTTTGCAACGGCAACTACGTTAAAATTCAAGAAAAATTATATTGAGATGATTTTGAGTGATTTTTTATTTTTAAATAAATTCAATAAAATAGAAAAGCAAATAGCATGGATGTGAAATGGATATCAATGAATTCAGGAAAAAAATTATAATGTATTGATCACTAGGAGCCACCACCTTCCCATTTAAAAAAAAAATCGATAAAAAGTGATTTGTTCAATTTTGGAGGCTTCGTAAATAGTTATTAGGGAAATTAAACGAAAAATTATATTTTTCCCTTGGACTTTACCTGCCGTAGAACAAATTTTGGTATTTCAAAGCACTCTAGAAGAATGTCTTATAATGATTAAAAAAACTGAACATCGACTCAAAAAATCCCATGGTATACTCTATATCCAAATATGTAATAATATACAGGGTGTTCCACTTAAAAATCAAAAGTTGCGGTCATTTCCGGATTAACCGGAAATGGTCTCATACCATTTTTTATGTCCAAAAATTCATTTTTACAGGTAGTTTATACACTCCCAATTTCAAATGGATAAGTTAAAAAATAAAGGAAATATAGGGGGGAACCACTAGCCTGTGGCACCTGGTATAGAGAGATTTTTTTTATTTTTCATATTGAATGTTAGATATTAAGTGTATCAAAGAAGTTGATAAAATGGGACCTTTGCATCAGTTAGGATCAGGTCAATACTGGTTCAAAACTGTAAACAAGCTCACTGTAAACAGGCTCTCTGTGAATTTGGCTCACGCAACTGGGTCAAACTTCTATTGGTTCCTGGACACAGTAACATTGAGGGTAGCGGAGGAGATGCTCTGGCCCGAGCGAGCTCTTAGCGATCCCTATTGGGTCCCGAACCGGCTGTTGGCTACCCTCAATCAAATGCTAAGAAAGCGATAGAGAACTGAACTCCTTACTCGTTCCCAGTCTTCCCACCCAGGATTTAGACAAGCGAAACCCTTTTTTAAAACAAATTATGTCCTCTTCAGCATATATCCTGGCTTCTAATTAATGTAAAAGGGTCTACTTTTTTCTATTGTTCGTTTTTTTAAGCACTTTTGGCAGATGGTAAAAGCTGGATACATTTTTTGTATAAAAAAAATGTATTACAAAAAAATGCATTTTACAAAAAAAGTGCAACTTTGGAATCATTTAAAATATATATATCGCCGCTGTAAGACACAATCAAGAAGCTACAGTTTAAGAAAAAGAAATTCTTAATGTAATCAAATGGTAGTTTTTTATTATGAAGCTTCAAAAAATTTTCAAAAACCTAATTTTTTAGGGAAAATAATAAATATTTTTATTTGTAATTTTCCATAACAGGTTAAATCTACAAGACCTAAAACTTCAACAAGGTTCATTAATTATTTTTTTAGTAATTTTGGTTTATGTAAATTTTGAATTTATCGTGGTTCCTATTTAAAAAAAAACAGATTGGCAGATCGGATTTGGAACTTTGCTGTTTTATTCATAATTTATTAACATTTTGATTTTTTATTTGGGCCGATTTGATAAACAGAACCCGAGATATTAAAAAAAAACAAGACCAAAATATGTTTATTTCCAAAAAACGCTACACTCCCAGATTGGACAAAACTTTACTGTAACTTTCTGATAACATGCCGATTGCATTTCCGCCCCCTACAAAAAATCTTTGAAACCGTATTTTTGATGTTTTATTCGACTAATACTGATTTCATAATTTTTTTTTAGAAATGTCAACCTACATTGTTCTGTATTTTACTTGTTTTTTTTTTGTACATTGGTTACCGACCTACCTTTAAGAACCTACCATCTTAGAATTAATGATAAAAATGATCATCATGTTGAAATTAGTATAGAATTAATTGAACAGTATGGGTACGCAAAGGTGAGACGTTAGGTGGGTACTGGACCGGACCTACATGACTCTTGACCCTTCGCTGAACTCTATCAGCCATCTAAGAATTTGCTCTTTCAGAGCAAATGAGTATTTTTATACACCTGACAATCTGCAGCAGGGTTTTTGTACATTTTCCCTGCATATTTTAATATTAATCACATCTCATTTAAAAAAAAAAAAATACTAATTAAATCTGAAATCGCTTATTTTAAATATGGTTAAACTTAAAGAGGCCATTTAAAACTAATCGAAACACATTATCTGGATATCGCTATAGCCGAAACTCTGGCCGATGCGTCACTCTACGTAATCAGCTCGCGTGTATGTGACGTAATGTTTATTATTTTTATGATTGTAAAATGAAATAATAAGATATCAAACTTGAAATGTGCCTCATAGCTAAACAAAATAAAGACATACTTAATTTGGTAATTTGGACCTACACGAGGTACACCTCCCTCAGACATATCTACGAACATTGCCACAACATAACCCCACTAGCGGACTTCGTCCAAGAAACATCGCAGAAATTCTATCAATTCAAACTGGGCGATTGTCCGCTAACCTGCGATATAACACGAATCAGACAGCATTATGCCAACCATTACCATATCAGGCGTTGCCTATCTTTCGGCAACTTCCCTAATCCCACAATTGTGGTAGGTACACCTACCACAATTTCCCTTTCACCACCTTTTACTCTCAAACCCCTTTCCATTCCCTCTATTCGTCTCCTTTTTGTTAATTTTGTTAATTTTTGTTCTTTTGTCCTTTTTTGTTCCTTTTCAAAATCCCCTCTCGACCAATAACCTCTTGAAAATCAAGACATTTTAAATCACAACTCCCTTTCCACACGCCCACCACGACGCTACGCGCTGTGGTTGTGTGGTAGGCTCTGGACTGGGATGTGATTCAGGCGCATAATTGTAATTATTAATTTAAAATAAATTTATTTTGTTTGATTGATTGGACCTACACGAGATCACCGAAGTGAAGCAACGTCGCGCGCGGTGAGGACTTGGATGGGTGATGGCTGGTGATCGCGTGACATCGCGCTGCGAAACAGCGAAACACTTGCTGGGGCAATACAGGGAGAGCACAATAAGCCCAGGAGGCTGCAGTGCCCTCAGAGTAGTATACAGGCGAACCCGGGAGGAGGGGGCTTTAATCAGTAAGAGTCTGATACTTACAATTGGATGGATTGGAGCTCCTCTTAAAAAAAAAAAAAATGGGTAGGCAAAAGGCCAGTAATATTGTATGCTACTCGATTTCTTTTACTTAGTAGACTAAATGTTGAGTCTCATTGTTTTTTTTCTTTAATTTTCTATTTGTGAAAGTTGATTAAGAGAAAATCTGATTTATAAAATAAGTTGACATTATAGCCCGTGCATCAAACATAAATCACTAAATTCTATAACATTACCGAGATAATATTTTAAGAAATACGAGTAAGCCAGTTAGATTTCTTAATACATTGACGGCACCTCGGGATAGTCCTAGTATACTAGATCAGATCTTTGTCAGGAGTTATTAAGAACAGAAGACTATATACGATTCATTAACTTTAGGTTTTTGCAAGATTTTCCAAACACCTATGTGGTCACTAAGCACATAGCAGAAGCTGTTGTTCTTCAAGATGGTTGTAACTTGCCAATTGGAATACAAAGACCAGCTATAGGTAAGATTCTATTTAATTGTATTGACAGTAATTTGATGAAAGTCACGTTATAGCCGGAGAGCGAGACCCTTGAAATATGTAGTATAAAAGTAGTCTAAGCAACTCGCGAAAAACAGAAGTCATATTCTTCTGTAAAATGACCTGCCGAATTCGATCATGGAGGTCGCAGTTCGATTCGGAATTGTGAAATAGGAAAAATCGCACTTTTCCACTTTTTTATGAAATTTTTCGGAAATACGTTTTACATGTCTCATCCCATAACTTTATTTCTAACCATCGACTCGGTTTGGAAATTTGGTTATATACAAGATGTCCCATAAGTCATGAATAAAACGAAGGGGAATTATATATCAGTTCATTTCCAACCAAAATAACTACATATGTTGTTATCCAATTTTTGATGGTTCAAAAGTTACTTCAACTTTTGTATTTTTGTCCGCAATCGCCTAGTACGTTTAGTAAGAAAGTGGTAAAAAACAGAGTTTTTTTGCTCTTTTTTTTTTAAATAGGTTACTGAAGGTTGTACCTTTCCGATAGAGGCATTTATATAAAGTCTACTTAGCAACTGTCAATTATAATAAAAGATGTTACGATCATTGCTCGGTTCATCAGAAATTATTTGAATTTTAAAATGATCCTCGTAGAAAAAAAAATAGCTACAAAAATATTTCCCGTAATAATAAAAACTATTGTAATTTAAATAGATTCCAAGAAGGTATAATTCATACACTTTTTGTTAACAATTTTTTTTATCTCCGTTTTTTATATTTAAGGTAGGTATGTTTTTATGACAAACATAACATCTTTTATTATAATTGACAATTGCTAACTAGACCTCATATAAATGCCTTCATCAGAAAGGAACAACCTTCAGTAGCCAATTTAAGAAGAAAAAAAAGAAAAAAAAAACTTACAGTCTTTTGTATCACTTTCTTGCTAAACATACTAGGCGATTTCGGACAAAAATACAAAAGTTGATATAACTTTTGAACCATCAAAAATTGGATAACAACATATGTGATTATTTTGGTTGGAAATGACCTCATCTATCATCCGCCTTCGTTTTATCATGACTTATGGGACACCCTGTAAATTCTCAAACATAATGAATCGATTGCCATACATAAAATTATATAGTCGGGGAGCCCTCCCTAGCTGTACGTGCAGGGGACATGTCCAAAATATTTCCTTAGGCTTTAATCTTTATGAAAAACATTGTCCCCAAGGATCGGGGGGTGCACGGGCACTTAGAGTGGGCTCCCGTAGTAATACCAAAGATAAAATATTTAGTTCAAAAGAAATATTTTCATTGGAGATCACATGGATTTTTCAGTAGTAGCATTGAAAAAGTATGTATCGAGGAAACTTTTTCATTATTGAAGATAGAGTACTAGTATAAGCAAGTGAAATTTAGTTCTGAATTAAATTTTGAAAAACAAAAGATCGCTGTTTATAAAGTTTGGTGCTCATAGTAGTGTATTAAGTTTGAGTGTTGTGTGCGCTGTATTACATCCTGGGTTACCGATGCGGTAACCGCCAATATCTCAACGACGGATTAGCTGACATAATTTAAAGAATTATGTGTTCGTTATGTGTCTGCTGAAAACTGACTGACTTATGTTGAACAATTTTAAAGATCTTCTAAGTTATATAGAAAAATATCCCACTTTTCAAAGAGAATTTAACCAACAGAATTTTTGACAAGCTCCGAAAATTTAAAATGAAAATTTATAAAAAAAAATTCACCGTACGCAAAACGCTGTGTTATATCGACGACTTATGTACTACTCACGTAGAATGCATATTTTTCGAGATATAAATGAAGCTGGATGGTTAAAGTATTCACAAAAAGTGGCACATTTTTCAGTACAAAGTAGCAGATCTTCAAAACTGTTCAACTTAAGGTATTCACATTTCAGTTGGTTGGTTTGCAATAGATTCATAATGAACACACATTTTTTAAAATTTTATCAGATCTTCCATTTTTGTATACTGACGATTAAGATGAGGGCTATTTTGTAAACGGCACGCGGCGCATTGTAAATATGCTGTCAGAACATGACAACGAAATACGCTTTCCGTATGTAGTAAGTCTCTAATAGTAATGCATATTTAAATATTTTAAATGAATACACACATATTGGCAAAGGCATGCAACTGATATTTCTTTATTATATATTTCAGCTTGGAAATGAAGAAGACTTAAAACACTCTACATACTTTTATTAAGTTATCTTCAATTACATATGGGCTAATTTTATTTATTTCACTAAATGACAGGATTCTAAAAAATTGCTTTTGTAGAAATTAGTAGATTCAATACTTTATGATTTCGTGCATATGTTTACAGTAAAAATTTCTCACCTGATCTGTTCATAGTATACATATACGGTTAATCATAAACCAGTTGAAAATAAAACTGTCTGTTTTTTAAACTATGACAATATTTACAATAATATAATGCTAAAAATCTGTAAAAGTATTTACTCAAAACTTCCCTCTCTGTTTAGCACTATTGACTAACCTGTTTTCTTAACCAGGATTTCTTCCTGGTTAAGAAAATATAGTGACAACTAATTTCCAAATATTATTTTCCCCTGCCATTTCTGTTTAGAGTGACCTCCCTGTATAATTTTCACTAAAACTGCGTTAGGTTTTATAGTCGGTAATTTGTTAACTATAGTCTAAATATTATTTCTCATAATTGCTTTTTATAGTGATCACCCTGTATATCTTTCTTCCTTGACAGTTGTGTTAACTACATGCAAAATATTATCATCCTTCACATTTTTCATTAATATTTTTAGGGTGACCACCATTTAAATAATTTTTTATTTTTCTTTGACAATTGTGTTAACTGCACGCGAAGTATTATCGTCCTCTGTCACATTTTTTTCATTACTCTTTACTACTGTATATTTTCTCATGTTTCTCTATGACTGTTAAATTAACTAAAACGAATTAATATTACCCTCGGTCACATTTCTTCATTGTTTTCTTTATGGTGACCACCCTGTTTCATATTTTTTCCTTAATAGTTGTATTAACTATATGCAAAATATCGTCCTCCGTCACTTTTTCATTAAATTTTTTACGGTGACCATCCTGTATATTTTTTTCATATTTTTCTTTGACAGTTGTGTTAACTACCGTCAAATATTGCTGTACTCCGTCACATCTTTTTTTCTTAATTATATTTTTCAACAGAAGTATATTCCAGTTCTTCGTTGGCATAGCGTCAACTACTTACCAAATATTATTATTCTCCTCCGTCTTTAATTTTTGTAATCTACATACTCCGAAACATCAAAGCTCTGAGAAATCTCGGAGGGTGATTTTTTTAGGATTACAATACTTCCCTTAGCAGGGCCGGATTCTCCATTAGGCTAACTAGGCTGTAGCCTAAGGGCGCCAATGCGTGAAGGGGCGAGTGTCAGGGCGCGAGCCTATTTCGCAGCCCCCGCTTACCAAATTGTTTGTTTCAATCTTGCCCATCCCGCTCGTCAAAAAATGTTTTTCCATCCCCGCTGATCAATTTTGAAACTTCGTAACTCTGCGCCAATCCTTAATCCGCCCCTGTCCCTTAGGTAAGTGAGGGAAGTGAAAACAAACAGTAGTGAACTAAGCACTGCATATTCACATAGTAAAATGAAAACTATCTGTTGCCCGACACAGTTAGCAATGTTCGAGTTTCAAAATCTTTTTCTCGCTTCCTGTGCAGTTCATAAAAAACGCTCCAAATAAAAAAAAATCATCACTTCATTAGCTACAGCTTACTTCCTTTCAGTATACAGTTATACTGAAAAATAAAAAAGTTCTCTCGATCCACACTTTCTCGCTGTAAATTACACAAAAGTGGCAACTCCTATTAATATTTATTTATTTTTCAGCCATATCAAGACAAATATTATTTTTGCTACCGCTGGAAAGCAAAAAGTTTGAATATTGTAATACTAAAATGTCAAGTTGTTTCGACAACAAATGACAGATATAGAGGGATGGGAACATGAAAAAATGTGAAAATAGTATTTTTCGTAAAAAAGATGAAAAAGTGCAATTTTCTCCACTTTCGCAATTCCAAATCATATCGTAACCTCAGAAATATGTTTTTTCGCAGATTTACAGCAAATAATAATTTTGCTGACTAATTTCAAACAGCAAAGTGTTACTTTTCCTGTCTGGGCTGGAATGTACTCACTTTCCAGCCTATGCAGGCAAAATGATTGGTCTCCATGGCAACTAAATATTTGACACTTTTTGACAAGTAACATTTACTAAGAAACACAGTTACAGAAAATTTCCGATCAAAATTAGCAACCCATTTTTAGTTATTTTTAAGATTAACGCTAAAATTGGTACAATTTTGAATAAACATTTTTTGAAACTCGCAACAACTTTTGTAATTTGTCAAACTTTGATTATTATGGTGACTATTAACATGTCAACACGCAACAGCTGCGATTTTAATGAATTTTTATTGAATTTATCACAACAATAAATTTAAACAGATTATGGGCATTGTAATAATTTATATATTTTAAAATATATTTGGACAATCGATGAAAAATTATATGTTCAACTCAGCAGCAAAATAAATTGACTGTCTTGGCTGTATTCCTAGAAATTATCAGCCGCGGCAATCAATCTACTATTTTGCTGCTTATTTAAACAAATAACCATTGTTAGGTGTTTTTACATAAGAATCAACTATCTGTTTTTGTATGATCGAGAGTATAGTATATGTCGAAATCAGAGATCTTGCTCTTCGAGATTTTTTACATGAAAGTTATATCGTCGTTATATCTTCGGTTAGGCGAATTTATTACAATGCAATAAAGACCATAACTTTGATTATAATGTACTCAGCGGCACTGTATAGTGGAGTAAATGTAAAGGTCTGAATCAATCACATAATTACTACTTTCTTACAATAACATTTTTTTTTAGAATAAAAAAATTAAATATATTACCAGAAAATGCTAGTAAATATTTCAACTTATTTTTTTAAATTCATATTATTTTAGTTGTCGCTACCTATAAAGAGCCAGTAAAGTCTTGGATTAACAATATTAATGGTCCCACAGCGATTGTGGTGAATGCCTCCTTGGGTTTGTTAAGAACATTGCAACTTGACCGTAGTGTTAAAGCAAATTTAGTTCCTGTGGACATGTGTATAAATTCTTTGATTGCCTCGGCGTGGGATGTTGGAATTACTTTCCAGAAATCCAAAAAGGAGAAAAAGACATACGAAATACCAGTTTATAATTATGAAAGCGACAACGATAAGGTAAAATGCATAAAAAATAATATATATAAGTATTAGTACATAAAATAAGAGGAAAAAAAAATCATATATCACAAATTTTCGTAAGTTTTAGAGAATTTGTGAAAAGGGAACTTTCCCTTATTCTACGTATTAGAAATCAACTTACATGAATATGAACTTACAACTATGTATACTAGTATTTTGTAGGCCCCTTTCGAGATTTGCAGTATTGGAAATCTTTTTATTATCAAAACATCTCAAAACACTAATTGTTCACCACATTTGCGTAAAAGATGTATGAGCAACCGTTAAACACTCCCCTGATTTGTTCGAAATTGCAAATAATATTAAATTATAATTTTGGAAAACTACAGATACATAATTAACACTTTATTGGTGATGTGCAGCTTCCTAACGATCTACCACGATGAAATACTTTTTCAAAGAAAGAAAGCCGCACCATAATCATCCGTTTAAGAGATATGAATCCACAAATACACACTGACATACAAACATACGCATTAAAATTATAATACTCCGTTTTTGTATTAAGGTTAAAAAATGACCCCTTGAATTTTGAGCAAGATAGATTAATACGTGCCTTAGAGACCGTGAAGTTTCTCATGTATTTCTTATATTTTATTATTTTCGTTGCGATAGTGATTTGTGAGATCAAAATTGCACGTTCTCCACAACATTCATAAACTATAAACTCACAGTTTATCTATACTGACACATCCATGAATACCGAAGATCATAGTGTAGGTTCAGCAATTATTCTGTTTGCAATTTACTAAGCTCTCACAAACATTATGAACAATCATAGGAAAGGTAACTACATTTATGTTCAGACTCCCTAAGTACCTTTCAATTCATCAGTCAGTTATATTCCAATAATGCGTTAGCTCAGTTGATTCAGTAGACGATATATCAACGACACCTACAGAAAGTCAGCGTAATATTTGTACACGTTTCGCCTCATGTTGGTCTTCCAGATACTGAAGCAGTCGATGTAGCAGCCCGTGGCGCAAGAACGAAAAAATGAATAACGACAGCAAAGACGGAATAACACAAACCCTAAACTCAAGAATGTTTAACCCACAATTAATTACTAGCCTATTAACTCTACCACCTACAAAGTGCAGCTGTCAGTATGGTCCTTGACCGAACGCCATTAAAAAAAAAACACCAAACAGAAGAGAACAGATATAAATCTTCAGATTACGGCTATGACATACATGCTTAACACACAGATACTTGCCAGCTGAAGAAAACTGCACTATCTACTGAACTGTACAAAACTGTCTTAACTCGACTTATCCATTGCTTTATATACCTAATAATGAGAGCTCTAGAATGTTCTCTCCTCATTCTGTAATTTTCTAGTAGGCTCTCTACAACTTCCAGACTCTGACACCGCACGCCATCTCTGGGCCGATTGCAAAACTAACTAACTAACTTAATTGTTTTCTGTTACTTATACATACATACGCATTATAATTATAATATGCCCCGTTTTTGTAACGGAGTTAAAAAATGACCCCCTTGAATTTTGAGCAAGTTTCTCTATCGTAGCTTCGAATTCTTGCAAGCTTTCCCCAGACTTTCTCGTCCGTGACTTCAGCTGAGCCTGGTATACTAGAGCAAGCTGTTGGTAGCCATATCTCAAATCCAATGCAGCTTCCAAAACTTTGAAGTTCCTTTGTTTTTCCACTGAGATAGTTTGAAGTAACTCTGAAGTTTGGCCCCTTAGTGCTAGAACTAATTCCATAGCCTTTTCCTCATTATCCTCATATTCGCAGATGCAGCTGCCACGAATTGTCTCTTGTACGTTGTCCAAGAGCTTTGGCCGTCAAATGAGGGAGATTTTAATCGAGGACCTGGTGATGCTACTAGCTGGCCTCCTTTCTCTCTCTACTCTACTCTACTTCTTCAACTTAACTCATTTTTCCTTTGACTTGACTGACCTCTGCCTTGACTTCATCTACTTTATCTTCGGCCTTCTTTATCTCTTCTTTGACTTCACTCTTTAACTCTTCATTGGCGGAAATGATGGCGTCCTGCTCTATTTTCATTTATTTATTCAGAATTTTCCTTAATTCTTAATGGCGTCTTTCTTGTTCCGCTTTCTCCTCTTAACGTCGTCTTTCTTGTTCCCTTTTCTCTTCTTGACGTAGTCTTTCTTGTTCTTCTTTCTCCTCTTGCTGTCGCATTTTCAGGTCCTCCATAATTTTTTCAGTTCGGTTTTTTCTTCTTGATGTTATCTTTCTTGTTGTTCTTTCTCTTCTTGTCGTCCTATTTCCAGGTTCTCCATCATATTTCTAGGTTTTTGCTCCTTGATGTTGTCTTTGTTGTTGTTCTTTCTCCTCTTGACGTTTTTTCTCCTGCTGTTCATTGTCTTCCTGGCGTTGCTGTTCCATCATCTTTCTAAATTCCGCAAGTAGGTCCTGCATTTGTTTTTCTACTACCATGCTCCTTGTTGTGGGCATACGATGACGTTTACCAAGTTTATTGCACAATAGCGTTAAGAAAAACCAGATACCTTGTCGATACTTCCAATGGAACTTTCTGAAAAAATATCGAAATAGCAGTCTTATTTAGGTCACTATCAAGTTGTTAGAATTCCACTGTCTCTAATAATTTTCAAATAGAATGTTCTAGAAATTTTTGCGAATTAACACAAATCAGTCTCTTTGAGTGTCTCTATCTCTTTCCAGAATGTTCTAGAAATTTTCGCTAACTGACACAAACGAGTCTTTTTCAGTGTCTATATCATTTTACATTTAAAAGAATTTGATTATCTCCACTAGTTTCCGAACAGTATATTCTAGAAATTTTCGTGAATTAACACAAATTAGTCTTTTTCAGTGTGTCTATCACTTTTCAGTTGAAAGAATTTGATTATCTCCTCTAGTTTCCGAATAGAATGTTCTGGAACTTTTCCGAAAACGCACTTTCCACAGTCTTCAGTTCAAAAATAGTCCTTAAACAATGTCCCATAAGTCAATTATCCATATTACCACTAATTTCCGAGAAAAACACTGTAGAAACCTTCTCGAACCCTTCTCAGAAATCTTTTATTACAATTCCGCTTCTGACACCAATTATTATGTGTTTACCCCCTTTGTAAACAACCTGTATCGTGTATCCGAAAATTATGACACCAGGGTAGCACTAAACACTAATTTATTAACTTACGTACTAATTACAACAAATACTACTTCACTAATATAACAATATAATTCAATAATTCAGTCACTTTATTACTTTGTTCACTTTATGATTTGATCTGACTAACTGAACTGAACTAAACTATCTTCTGAACTGTACTAAACTGTCCTAACTCGGCTTCTCCATTCCTTCATATACCTAAAGGTATATGATGTTCTCGCCTCATTCTGTAATTTTCTACAACTTCTAGACTCTGACACCGCGCGCCATCTCTGGGCCGATTGCCAAACTAACTAACTTAATTGTTTTCTCTTACTTGTACATAGAACTTATAGGGAATTCCTACAGATGTCTCTGAGGGTAAAATTATGTAACGTTATTTATTTATTTATTTATTTTTTGTTAAAAATCAGTCACCTTTCTCTGTGGCTCCGACTCTCACAGAGGGGAGCTGGTAGTACCGGCAGCCACTCCCCACATCCGTGGGGTAAGTGACTACTGGGTCCGGGAATCGTGTGCCCTGAGCAGACGTAATGAACCGAGGATGACGGCCTTCTGCATTCTGCCGGCTAAGACCTCTGCCGAATTTTGGCATGCCGGTATTATCTTAAGTTCCGAAAGCAGTGTGTGTCTCATTCCACCGAGTACCACTATCCTAACAGTATGGTCTGGATACAGTCTGCGGAGTTCGAAGAGCAGATCTCGATATTTTGTCCGTTTTTCCTCCTCCTTCAAGACAATGTTGTTCTCCGCGGGAGCCGAGAACTCCACGACAAACATTGTCTTGAGTTGATGGTCGAGGAATACTACGTCAGGCTTGTTGGCTTGTATTTGCCTGACGGTGGGAAAAGAGTAGTTCCAATAAATTAGACACTCCTCATTTCACACAACGGACTCAATATCCCCCGGAGCGTAAGGCAGCACTGGTGTTTCGTCTATCCCATACGAGTGCTTTAAATGGTAATAAAGCACTCGTAATGCTCCGTCGTGCCTTTGGATATAGGCCGAGACTGCATATGTCGGGCAGGCCGACAGCAAGTGCATAAGAGTCTCTGGCGCCCTGCGGCAGGCCCTGCAGCTGACATCATGAACCTCTATACCCATGACACGACTACGATAGACAAGGGTGTTAAATACACCATCCGGGCAAGCCATTATGAATCCCTCGGTCTCAGACTTCAGCCCGGCTGACCTTAAGAAGGCAAAGGTCAGCCTTTCGGATAAGTCAAGGTTCTCTATATTTTTATAGAAAACTCCATGCATTGGCTTATCCGTGTGCAGCTGTAGAAAGTTGTTGTGTTCTGCAGCTTTAATTTGGGTTTTTCGCCGAGCAGGTTCCAACTCGGTGACAGAGTCGCGATTTACCCGCTCGACGTCGAAGTAGAGACCAAGTTCATCGGCTGCTCTCTGTGCTGCCTTAAACAAAAATGCTCCTATTCCTGCACTTTCATGGTCCCGGACCATGCAGAGGAGGGGATCCGAACTCCTGATAACCTTACAGGCTCCATCCAGAACCATCCTATTATGGAGACTCTCCAAACTCAAGAGTCCTCGGCCTCCCCGATTATTATTATTATTATTATTATTATTATTATTATTATTATCACTATCACTATCACTATCACTATCACTATCACTATCACTATCACTATCACTATCACTATCACTATCACTATCACTATCATATCACTATCACTATCACTATCACTATCACTATCACTATCACTATCACTATCACTATCACTATCACTATCACTATCACTATCACTATCACTATCACTATCACTATCACTATCACTATCACTATCACTATCACTATCACTATCACTATCATTATCATTATCATTATTATTATTATTATTATTATGCACTTGATTATTGTGGTTCATGCATTTATTTAAAAGAAAATAAATAAAAATAAGAATCGCACGCAAGACAGAATTGTCTAGAAAATACTAATTAATACTTCCTTTTTAAATTCCACCTCCCATGGACCATTTTATAAGGCACCAAAAATTACACCGAAAACAGAGTGTCTCATATTTTTGTAGTTTATTATTGTTTATTTGCGATTCATTTTGCACAAATTATTTTTAATTGGTCAGATTCTTGCTTGTGTTAACATTTTAATGTTTTTCGAATCGTTTAAATAGTTATAATTTATTTATACAAATGTATTTTGCTACATATTTGTGAAAGTTTCATCTTTACATCAATTGAATAATCTATTATTGTTTGTTATTATTAACATATTTTTTTCAACTAGCTTATAAAACCATAAAAGGAAGAAAATTTTACTTTATAAAACAATTTGGAAAACACGAAAATATTAACATAAGCCAAACTCTGACTATAGTAATTTGTGCAAAAAAAATTGCACTTATGAGGTCAGTTTTTGGAATTTATAAAATGACTGCTTAATTTGAGAAAGAATTATTAATTCACATTCTCTAGAGAATTAAGAAGGAGGACGTTGAGATTTTTATTTCACAACATTTTGACGATTCTATCGCAATACGAGAAAATGTCTTCTCATAAGAACTACGAAATACATAGGAAACGTCATGGTCTCGGAGTCACGTGTTAATATTAATCGATTTTGCTCAAATTTGGATATCATTTTTCTAGGATTTCGAATAAATTTAAGGGATGAGACAAAAGGAAATTAAACTTGATTTTCTCATTCACCCAATGAGCAAGTATACAATTTTTTTTAAATAATTTTAATAACTTCTACACATAAAAACAGTTGACCCGTATTTTTTATTTTATTTTTTAAATAATGCCTTATAGTAAAAAAAATCATTGCCGCCAATTTTCGAGCTGTTCTATTGGCTACCACGTAATAGCGTAATCACCAGATTCTAATTTGTTCTTGAACAGAGAAACGAGTGCTACGTTGCCATATTTCGATAAATAATGTAAGATATTCTGTACTGCTATACGGCATTCTCTGTAATATTACAATTCTGTATTAACAAGTTATCAATCAGTCTTAAAAATATATAAAATATTTACTTACTGGGTATTTGAAACAGTGTTAAAGTTAATATTAAAATTTATTTCAGACAGTGCAGTAGTGTACATTCCTTTTTAGAAATGTGGCAACGTAGCTAGTCACTGTCAAATATAAAATGCCCCTGTTTTGGAGGTTATTACGCTACCGAAAACTACCTTATTTTAAATCCTCTCTGGCTTTTAGCATATTCATTTTACAATAAAACCAATAATAGTCAGTAAAATTACTTTGAAATTGTATTTATAACATTTTTGAGAGTCATACTATAATGCTATATTATTAATATTGTCGTTTTCGTTATTGTCTACTAGCCCATTGTACATTGTTTAGTAAGAAAGTCAGGAATAGGCATGTGATTTTGTAAGATCACCATAGAATCGTAAAATAGTTATTTACCTAACCAGTTATGAAGACTAATTTTATTTGACGAATGTAATATTTGTCAAAATGAGCGAGCAAAGGGAGCGGATTTTGCAAATTACACGAGTCACATAAAATTACTTTTCATAACGTGTCAAGTACAAAATTTTATCTAATCCCACTTTAAAATAGAAAACAAATGGCAATTTATTTTGCTTACTATTTTGAGGTTTCAAACATAGCTACGCTTGCAGCCGTACAAATAAATTCTCTGTTTATCAAGCGATAAACAAACATTACTTGTCAATCTGCTGAATTTTTTTAAGCAAATTAAGTCGAAATGGGTTTAATAATCAGTTACGTAAAAATTCATTACATAACTAGTTATGTAATAAAACTGACAGTTATGAAAAATGCCATGTTTCGTAATGTCAAAAATGAATTTAAAATTTGACATTTCACAACGGGGTTAGATAAATATATTTAAGCAACATTAGAGGTGTCTTTTGTAATATAGGGATGCGAATCAATCATTATTCATCCATTTTGATTTATCTATTATATTGTTTTAGCCAATATCCTGGGGATATTTTGCTGATAAATCCTTGGAATATATTCCAAACTACCCCAGTATTAAGGCGATATGGTACTGCAATGTGTATCTGACTCCTTATTATATAGTAAATATGTTATTGAGATTTCTCTTGCATACAATACCAGCAATTATTTTTGATGCTGCATGTTTCTGTGGAGGAAAATCACTTAAGTAAGAAAGATATTTATTTCTTGCATCAGTAAGGATATTAAAACTAGAAATAAATAATATAACTTCATCGGATTATTGAAGTTTTTATGTAATTATTGAAAATTCAATAGGAAATAAGTCAACAGTACAGTCAGAATCATACATAAAAAGTATGATTCTGTACTGTAATAATAAACCCACGGAAATCCACTTTTTGTAAGTATGAAGTTATTAGTATACCAGAGTTTTCAAGATATAAGGCTCAAACTTGGCACAAATAATATATGTCAAAAATTGACAATTTTTCATTATTTGGCACTTTTCTATCACTTCCGATTTTCCCGAAAATGATCCCAAGTTTTAAATGAGACACCCTACCTTATTTTTACATTTCTGGATTTCGGAGGCGATTTTAAATACAATTGCATGTTTTTTTGCATCTACGGGGCAGTGAATATACTTAAATCAATCCAATTGACTAATACTATACGAGAAAAATCTAAACGTGAGATTTTTCGAATTGGCTTAATACCTTTGATTAACCGAAATTTCCGAAATCACTAATTTGTAATTCAGTCAACTTTCTTAAATATACACCCAGTATAAAAACGAAAATCGATTTGATAGTAACTCAAACACTGCAAATAACAAAAGTATACTGTGGAAATAAAAAGAAATTTGACAAATAATGAGACTCCTGTGTATTGTTAACTTAATAAGTGCTTACAGTTTGCTCTTTACCGTTAAATTGTTCGTTGTTTTTTAATTGTTATATTGTTGTTATTGTCTAAAATATATACAAGGGGTGAAAACGTGGACAAGTTATTGATTTTTTGGGAATGCCACAAACATTCGAGAAATGCCGCAGCCCTGTATGCTCAAATGTATCCGAACAGACATCATCCATGTTGTCAATATTTTAATTTTTTTTTAAATTATTTTCCGTTGCCGTTAAATTTTGGTTTACATAGAAAGATGCAGTTTTTAGTCCACTGAGAGGGTAGCAGAGGGTGGTGGGGGTTGAATGATTCAACCTTTGGTAATGTCGACTTCATCATATACTCATAACTTTACAATATAAATAAAATAAATTTGTTGGTCATTAAATGCCGATTTGGATAGAAAAATGCAGTTTCTACCTACCTAACGGGATGATTAGAGGTGGTAGGGGGTGAAAGATTCAAACTTTGATAATGTCGACATCATCATCATCATTGTCGTAGCTTTACAAAATGAAAAAAAATATTATCTATTAACTGTCGATTACGAAGGAAAATCTCATTTTTGCCATTTTTAGGGGATGAAGAAATCGGTTACCGCCTTCAAAAAAAATATATCTAAAAATTGTAAAATAAACTAATCGCCTAGTTAAGCGAACGTTATTACCTAATATTAATATCCATATTGAAGTCGGTTAAAAATACGTTCGATTTCGTTATTTATTCATTTTACACCGGCCTCAATATCAATATTAGGTAATACGGTTCAATTAATTGGGCGACGGTGTAAGTTTATTTCATAATTTTTAGATATTTCTTTGAAGGAGGTTCAATTTAAAAATTTTTTGAAAAATTCACCCTTTTTAGTGGCCTCGTTATTTAACTTCTACACAATAAAATCCCCGTCGTTGTGACTTTTTAAGCTTTAACATTGGACTCGTTATTAGAGAATACTGAAATCACTATGTATCAAATTTCAAGTAAATCTTCATTTATCTAGTCCATATTGTTTCCGTTATTTTGAATTCTCAACTTTTAACATCAGATTCGTTATCAGCTACTTATTGGCGCAACTAGGGGGGGGAGCAGGGTGGGCCGGGCCCACCCCAAACTAGGCACGGCCACCCCAGAGGAAATAATAAAAATTGGGAAAAAAAATGTATCACTAAATTATTCGTAATCCATAAATTTAAATATCTAAACGTTTTGTTTTAATGTTTTTGTTCATTAGTTCATTGATTTAGGATTTAGGTTTCAGTTTCTTGTGAATTTTTTTGATAAAAATTGAAAATCTGAAGCGTATGTGTTTCAATATGTTCCTAATATTAAATATCTTACTTTTAAGCGTCGTATGGTGTCAACATGTCAACAGCTAAAATATGATTTCCCATCTAGATATAATGGTAATTACTTTGCGCTTCAAACACAAGGGGCCTGGCTACCCCCAGAAAAATTCTCTAGTTGCGCCAATGCTACTTCTAGAAATACCTAACTACCAATTTTAATGCACTTCCGATGGAATTTGAATTTATTATAACAAAATTAAATTTTTACATGAAATTGGCGATAATCTAGAATATTTTCGACTAAAATAACTTTGTTTATAATTTTTTCTCACTTTATACCAGACGTAGCTTATTGAAATTATTATGGGACCACCGCCACAGTGGTGCTTTTTTAGAAAACAGGCTTCAAAAATCGGTAACCTAGCCAATTTTCGATAAAAATTTACGAAACTTGGTAGTGTTAAGTATTTGGATATGCTAAATTCAGTTTTGCTGCAGAATTTTTTTTTCAATATGGCGGCTTCAAAATTTGGGTCAGAAGAAGCAAAAAAGATGAAGAAGTTAATAAAATAACCCAGCGACAAAAAAAGTCCTGATGGAATTCGGCCCGAGTACTCGACGCTGAATTCGAATCCGACCTCAGAAAAGCCCAAACACCCTTAAAATTTTGAGCTAGAGCGAAAAAACACCCTTAGAGTAGGGTAAAATCGCCCCACCATAAGTACATGCAAAAAGTACTCCTAATGTACAATTCTAGGGTTTTTGAGGTTGCTGATTTCAACTTTGCCAAAAGCCAAAAATTGATTCTTCGAATTAAATCGAGTAAAACAGGGGTTGAAAGAGGTGTAAAAATGAAAATTTGACAAAATACATAATTTCCATTCTAAATTTATATTTCTAGGGGTTTTTGAGGTTGACGATTTCAAATTTCAACATGCCAGAAGCCAAAAAATTATTCTTAGCGTGAAAATCGTTTAGAATAAGGGTCGAAAGGAGTGAAAAATGAAAATTTGACAAAATACGTAATTTCCATTCCAAAAGTATATTTCTAGGGATTTTTGAGGTTGCTGATTTCAAGTTTCAACATGCCAGAAGCCAAAAATTTATTCTTAGAGTGAAAATCGAGTAAAATAGTCGTTCAAAGGGGTGAAAAATGAAAAATTGACAAAATAAGTAATTCTTATTCCAAAAGTATATTTCTAGGTGTTTTTGAGGTTGCTGATTTCAAATTTCAGCGTGCCAAGGTTAGGTTGAAAATAGAGAAAGTTAGTTGTTGAAAGGGGTGTAGAAATAAAAAGTTGAAAAAATACGTAATTTAGATTCCAAATTATATTTTTAGGGGTTTAGAACTTGTTGAACAAGTTCGAATCTGATCTCAGAAAAGCCCATGTGCCCTCAAAATTTTGGTCCTTTAGCGAATAAACAACCCGAAAACAGGGTAAATCATCCCTGATTTGTGGTAACAATAAATACATGCAAAAAGTAGTTAACAAGCGCAGAGGTATTGAATTTAAATATAGATTTTTGGTATATGGCAAAGGATTTTCTACTCTGAGGTGGTTAAGCAACCCAGATAGAGGAAAACCACCCTAATATAAAAATAGAGGGGTTAAAGTCACTTTAGTTTCTATTCAAAAATTTATAAATCAAAAACTTCCATATTTTCCATATTTTAATAGTAATCATTTATTTTATTTTTATATAAGGATAGTTTTTACACTCATATGTACTTTGATAAAAGGGGTGAACTTTAAGAACTTTAAGTCACTCTAGTTCTACACAATTCCGAACTTTCAAATCTTCATTTTTTGTCACATTTTAGAATTTATATACTCTGTGATGGTATGATGGTGTATATTCTTTGCAAGAACATTTTTTAGCTAATCTAAGAGTAGTTGTTCCACCATTATTTAGGGAGATGACTGCTAAATATAAAACATAAACCTCTCCCTTGTTTTGATATTCTTTACCATCCATTCACATCAATTTATAAATCCTGAAATGTGAATTAGTGGTAAACGTTTTAGGGTGGCTTTCTTCGAATTTGGGGGTTGCTTAACCACCTCAGAGTAGAAAATCCTTTGCGATATACCAAGAATCTATATTTAAATAAAATAATTTTGCTCTTGTTAACTAGTTTTACCACGTTTAGGGTGGCTTTCTTCGAATTTGGGGGTTGCTTAACCGCCTCAGAATAGAAAATCCTTTGCGATATACCAAGAATCTATATTTAAATAAAATAATTTTGCTCTTGTTAACTATTTTTTGCATGTATTCATTGTTACCACAAATCAGGGATGATTTACCCTATTTAGGGTTGTTTATTCGATAAAACCTCAAAATTCTTGGGCACATGGGCTTTTCTGAGATCATATTCGAACTTGAACTCAACAAGTTCAAAACCCCTAGAAATATAATTTCGGAATCTAAATTACGTGTTTTTTCAATTTTTTATTTCTACACCCCTTTCAACCACTAATTTACTCTATTTTTAACCTAATAATAAATTCTAGGCTTTCGGCATGCCGAAATTTGAAATCAACAACCTTAAAATCCCCTAGAAATAGACTTTTGGAATGAAAATTACGTATTTTGTCAAATTTTCATTTTTCACCCTTTTTACTCGATATTCACCCTAAGAATAAAGTTTTGGCTTCTGGCATGTTGAAATTTGAAATCAGCAACCTCAAAAACCCTAGGATTGTACATTAGGAGTACTTTCTGCATGTAATTATTGTCACCATATATGAGGGGCGATTTTACCCTATTCTAAGGGTGTCTTTTCACTCTAGCTCAAAATTTTGATTTGATTCGCATTCAGCGTCGAGCATTCGGGTCGAGTTTCAGGATTAGGACTTTCTTTGTGGCTGGGTGATTTATTGAATTTTTCATCTTTTTTGCTTCTTCTGACCCAAATTTTGAAGCCGTCATAATGAAAAAAAAAAAAAAAAAATCTGCAGCAACATTGAATTTAGCATATCCAAATATTTAACTCTACCAAGTCTCGTAAATTTTTATCGAAAATTGGCTAGGTTACCGATTTTTGAAGTCTGGTTTCTAAAAAAGCACCACTGTGCACCGCCGAGCCATACCTCACAATATGGAAAGATTTCATATAAACCGTTTAAACGAGTCTATGAGAAATTACTGAACAAATATATAAAAAAATACACACGGGTCGAATTCAGGTTCTCCTCCTTTTTTAAGTTTTATGACGTCGGTTAAAAAGGGGGTGGCGGAGAGAAACAGACACGACAGAAAATTGTGCTCAAAATTGACTTCAGCGCGTCAAAATTCTTCAGAAAAGTTAGATGAGAACCTTAGGACAAAACCTTTCTTTTTTTGTAGACCTGTGTTATTTAGTACTACTAAGATAGTAAACCAACGAAAAGTGTAATGCATAATCGACTATTTTCTAGGATGGTTAAGATTAACTCAAGAATCAATAAATTTTGTGACGTTTTATCTTATTTCACTCTCAGAAAATTGACCTTTAAATCTAATAATTTTAGACGTCTAATTAACCAAATGTCTGACAAAGATAAAAAAACGTTCTTCTTCGATCTAAAAGAGTTGAACTGGGATGACTTCCTATTAAATTATATATGTGGAATTAGATTATACATATTGAAGGAATCTATGGATACATTGCCGGATGCCAAGAAAAAATACAAAAGGTAAGAAGTATTTGTAGCTTATCCGTTTCAAGTCCAAAAGCTGTATTAGCGAATAAACATTGCAGTCGGGCGTGGCCGAATGCAAATACCTGCTTAATTAAAATTTTGTTCGAATATGGCATACGGAATACGTGGTGTTACTGAGATTAAGTACAGAGCAAATATTTTTTATATGCTTTTATTTAACTCACTTTGTCTGTTTGTTTGTATATTTGTTTGTTTGGGTCAAATTTTGTAATCGATGTTTTACCCATTTCCTGTGTACCTAGAGTCTGAATAAATACTTTAAAGTATTTACCTAACTAGTATATTAGCGTGCCCAGATTAGGGCAACAATATACAGAAAGTATACTAGTTAAGTAAATACTTTAAAGTATTTACCTAACTAGTATATTAGCGTGCCCAGATTAGGGTAACAATATACAGAAAGTAGGTATTTTCATAATAAATAACAAAGTGTGTAAGTTGTGATTTGCATAATACCTAAATAATATTCTCTAATCATGATAAAAGCAAATAAATGAAAAATAATTAATTGTAAAAAATCAATCATCTGTTTGGCTAATTAAACATTACTGTATGAATAACATTGTTACGTGTTTATGTAGAAGAACCCTACACACGGCGCGGCGTCTGAAGGACGCGACACCAATTTATTTATTTAAAGGCGCCAGTCGCATTCTCCCTTGTTCGTATGTGGTTTTCCACTGCCAGGCGGGTTCTATATATATATTTACGAGATGCTTGACAGACGAGAAAGGTAAAAGCAGCACTTACCGTGCGCTAACAGCGCTCTCTCCAAAATTGGTTTCTCTCTTGATGCACTTTATCTCATGTACCTAAAAATTTAATGGATCTTGTTGCTTAGAGATCTCTGACTTTCTTTCATAAAAAAAGCCTCTCCAGCCTTCTTGATGCGACCGATTATTGAGTTACAAACTTATGGGTGTCTGGAACCCTTGAGGAATAAGACTGAAAGTCAACCATTCAATCAGTAAAATACAAAAGTTCGAATAATACCATTTATTAATTAGATTCAAAATAAGTACAAATAATATTATGAAATATCATATCTATATATGTCAATAAAATGCCTCCCCAAGTAGGGCAAGGACGAGTGAGGTCTTTGGTTTCGCAACTGTTATTTAATTGAGAGCGTGCAATAGTAATCGATTAGGTAAAAAATTCACACAACTTCCCCGGAAGTTTATGTATGCACTTTGGTTTTGGGACTGACTGAAAATAATATAAAAATATTTTACTTTTTCAAAATTTTGGGACACTAGTGGTTAGCTTTAAGGTTCCTTTTAGTGATTATATCATCCACAAGAACGCGGTTCAATTAGAGTTCAACTATATATGATTTATTACATCTTACCTGCCTTGCCTCATATAGGTTCAGTATAAGGGATGTGACAAGACTTCGCTTTCGAGCGACTTTTTTTGCAACTGACCTCTTTATCTTACATATGCACAATGCGGTTTTTTCTATAAGTTTGTCATCTTTAAAGACCTGCATTTGGTTTTGCTACCATAATGGAGTGCAATTTTATTTTTGTTTTGTTATGCCCTAAATAGTCTTTTAATAAATTTTTCCTAAGTCGAGATTTTTATTTATTTTTCGAGTTAGGTCGATTCTGGGATGTTTTATAACATTTATACCCCTTAGTAAACACTCTTTACTGTGGATTCGGAAATTATAACACCATTGTAACACTAAACAACAAACAATTACATTACGGATTAATGACGAACTAACAACTTATTCACTTACTTATTTGAGCAGGTTTCTTACTGAAGAAGGGTATTATAGATCCCTGTAAAATGGTGTTTACATATGTAGCACTGCCCCCTCCTTAAACCTGAACGTCCTGGTTAGGCAATTCAGTCTCTTCAATGTACTTAGCCAGTCTATCTAAGTGTACGATTTTTATCTTCGACTATTTACTACTTTGTATTCTATAAACAATATCATTGATTCGTTTGATGACGGAATACGGTATTTTCCAAGGCGGTTGAAGCTTTGGGGGTCTTCCCTTCTTCCGCTGCGGATTGTACAGTCAAACCAAATCTCCTGCCTTGAATCCTCCTGAACTGACATTATGGCCATAACGAGCCTTCATTCGGTCACTAGCTATGGTGATCCTCTCAAAAGGAACTCCGACGTTATGTTGCTTCAATTGACCATTGCTCTTAATGTGTGGTCCCTTACCGACCACAACAATCTTGCATTTGCGACCCCAAGCCTCCAGATTCTGTCGATTATTGATCCAGTAAAATCGTTCCCATACCTTATTCAGGGTCTTATTAACGTCGAAGTGTCCGCGTCGTTCCATCATGCATCTCCTGAAATATATTTGGTACTCGATACTTGGGAATCACTAGACTCATAGCAACTTGATTTCCATGCGGGCTCTCCTCAATAGCTCGTCTATGACTCTAAGTGACCATAAAGCCTTGAGCCCCACTCCCTTGTCTGAAACAGCCTTCCACTCTTTTGCTCTCAATAGGCCCAATTTCTACATCATTCAATTGCTCTTGCCTTGGAGCTTTCTTTGTCCAATTGTCTAGAAGATATATCTCGACAGTGTTGACTTCTACCATGTTATGCAATTTTTCCACACGAAGGTAGTGCTTTCAATCTTCCTTGTATGTTTTCTGGATATAGCAGGAACTTTAACTGTCTGCGATCTTAATTGTTTTGTTTTCTGGAATTGGTCGTCTACTGTCGACAGAATAAATTCTTCATTCCCAATCTTTAACACTCGCTCTCCTACGTCAACAGTAAATCCATACTGTTCCATAATATTCAGTCCTAAAATGAAGTCATCCGAAATGTCAGCCACAATAGCCCTATGGCCAAACTTTAAACGTCCAATCTGCAAATCCAGGTCTACTTGTATCTGTGTCGATGGTAAAAATACATTTCCTTTCATTTACATAGCCTTATCAGAGAACTTACACCACAGAGAAGCGACATCAAGACTTAACGTTAACCGTTTTCGTATGCGCATGTGCGAGATAGGTTGTGTAGTTGTCATAATATTATATTATTATTATTAATTATATTTAATATATGGGTATAGTAACATATTATATTGAATTGCTTTCAGTGTACATCAAATTTTAAAGTTCTCTCAGTGTAAGAGGTTGTGTTTCATTCATGTTCAATGCCATTAGAACTGGGCCATAAAAGATCAAAGGAACTGAAGATATTGTCGCTTCTCTTTTGTTTAAGTTCTCTGGCCTTGTAGCAGTAGACTATTCGGAATTCTTCGAAGCTGGGGAATCTGTATTTCTCTGGGAACATCGCGTTCTCCAGCCAGCACCGCCCCAGTGGCATTTACTTTCTCATGGCTCCTCTGTCGACGTTCTCATCTTATATGCCCTAATTTGCCACACTGATAACACCAGATACCTCTCTTGGCCTTCCACCGCTTGATTGCTTAACCTGTTTTACCAGAGAATTCAGTTTGGCCAATAATTTACATGTACATCCTTAGTGTCCAGGTTCTTTTCTCTGAATGTACCTCTTCGACTGTCACAGCTCGCAGTCTTGACCGACTGCTTCAAGGTTACGCACCAAATCTTCGCTACCACTTTGATTCTGCTGATTGTCAGTGAAATTCTCTTGGTGCACTCAGATATGCCACGTATGCCAGTCTCTCTATCGCAGCTTCGAATTCTTGTAAGCTTTCTCCAGCCTTTTGCGTCCGTAATTTTAGTGGAGCCTGGTATACTTGGGCGAGGTGTTGGTCGCCATGTCTCAAGTCAAATGCAGCTTCCAAAACTTTGATGTTCCTTTATTTTTCCACTGGGATAGTCGGAAGTATTTCCGAGGCTTGGCCCGTTAGCTCTAGAACTAGTGCCATAGCCTTTTCCTCGTTATCCCAGTCATTCGCAGATGCAGCTGATTCAAACTGTCTCTTATCTGTTATCCATAAGCTTTGGCCATCAAAGGAGAGAGATCTTAACCGAAGACCTGATGATGTTACTAGCTGGCCTCATTTCTCTCTCAAATGTCGTTTAAGTCGCTCTACTTCTCCTTCGAACTCGCTCATCTTTTCTTCAAACTTATTTACTTTATCTTCGATCCTGTTTATCTCTTGTTTGACTTCACTTTTTATTTCTTCATTGGTGGAAATGTTAGCGTCCTGTTTTATTTTCCCTTGCTCATCAAGAATTTTTCTTAATTCCTCCTGGCATCTTTCTTGCTCCTCTTAACGTTTTATTTCGAAGTCTTCCATCATTTTTCTTAATTCGTCTTTCTCATCTTGACGTCTTCTTTCTTAGACTTCTTTTTGTTCTCGATGTCTTCTTTCTTGTTCTACTTTTTCTTCTTGGAGTCTTATCTCTAGATCTTCCATAATTTCCTTCAATTCATCTCTTTCTTCTTGACGCTACTTTTTTTCCTCTTGACGTTTTCTTCCTCCTGGCTTCTTTCTTCATCCTCTTTTTCTCCTCGACGTCACTTTTCTTGTTATTCTTTTTCCTCTTGACGTCTATGACTGCTCTTCTTTGTCTTCCTGGCGTTGCTGCTCCATCATCTTCCTAAACTCTGCAAATAGGTCCTGCATTTGTTTCTCAGATTTTTCAGACACACTTATTCTAGACATATGATTTATTGCACAATAACGTTAAGAAAATTCAGATCTCGTCGATATTTCCAATGGAACTTTCTGGAAAAATCTCGAAATGGCACAAGTCTTATTTAGAGTTTAGACCGCTATCCAGTTGTTAGAATTCCACTATCTCCAATAATCTTCAAATATAATGTTCTAGAAATCTTCGAGAACTAATACAAATGAGTCCTTTTCAGTGTCTAAATCACTTTCCAGTTGAAGGAATTTGACCATCTCCAAATGTCACAGTATGTGTCTAAAAATATAAACGTGTAGAAAGTTTCCACAAAATATTGACAACCTATTGAAAAGTTCTTAGAGAGTTCAAAGTGAAAATACTGCGATAGATAAGGAAATGTTATTTACGTCCACCTGTCGGTAGATGTCTCTGAGGTCGCCAGGATAACTGAAGTTTTTATAGTAAGTTCAATCAAATATCTACTATTTTACAGTACCATTTCTGGTCCACAAAATTGTTTTATGTCGTTTTTCTCTATCTTAGACTATTTTAAAGTTATTCAATCTTAAAGTACATAAGTGTCACTTCTTAAGGACTATCTTGCAATATTTTTGTCATTTATTTGCGTCCACAACAAACGAATGACTTGGATTTTTTATTACTAATTAGATCTATTTATGAAGCATGGTAAGTGTACGATATTGCATTTCCGTTAAAAAAAAACCGCTGCCGAAGGAATCACTATTTCCACATCCACATTTTTCACCCAGGTCTCTCACAACGAAAAAAAAATTGATACCATACCTTCACTCCACCAAGTGGAAATAATTGTTTGTGAACCTTTAATAATATAAAATTTGAAATCGTGGTTCCCAAAAACCCATAAAACGATATGCCATGTGGTAGTGGGGGTGAAAGAAGTGAAAAAAATTGTTGAGACTTTTGCTTCTTGTACACACACTACATCACATTTTTATTTTTTTCACCCCATTCAATAATGGTAGGGGTAGTTAATGCCAACATTTTTTTTGAGATCCTTGCTTCTCTTATATATATTAAATACCAATTGTATGAACTCTTACTTGCTTGATTTACCTATTTACCCCCATTTACCCCAATTTACCCCCAAACCCTTCAATGGAATATCATAATAAAATCTAGCCCCAGATTTCGTTGAAATACATACGTGTACTATTTCAAGTCAATATCTTAAACGGTTCCAGAGTAATGCTGTGCTCAAAAAAAGTTACAGGCGACAGAACGACAGATAGACCGACAGACAGACAGACAGAAATTTTTTTTTATCAAACTTAAAATCTCGACGTTTCATGACATTCTAAGCCTATCAGAACAATACAAATTTTCAATTTTTTTTGCACTACTATACTTCCACTGGATGTGGAAGTAATATAAATAACTATATTTTTTTTGTTTTTAGATTGTACTGGGCACATCAGTTTACCAAGCTTGTGATTGTTATTATTTCACTCAGAATTGTATGGCCTCTAATATCCCCACTGTTTACTATGGTTAATGGTCAATTGATTTACTCTCACTAAAGATTGTTCATAGATCTGTATATGATATACTATGTCTCACTGTAGGAGGATATTTTGGGAATATATTTCTTTTTTGCAACAACTATGGAAATTCTAGTATACATAGAGGAGAAGAGAAGAGAGAAAATTGTTTATGTAAAAATATGTTTTTTATATTAGTAAATATAGTGATTTAGTGGAGTCACGTTAGACGAAAAATAGCTAAAATCTCGGAAAACGGTTAACCAAGACCGATCTTGATGAAATCTTTTTCAGTAGGTTCTAAATGACATTTATACAAAGTTTACCTTTTAAAAAGGTAAAAGGCTTTTGCCTCATTAATTGTTTAATCAAATTATAATTAATAAAATCAGAAAAATGTTGAGAAAAGAAGTATTGTGAAAAACGGTGTTTTGCAAATATCTTGAAAACTACGAATTTTATCGGAAAGTATTAGAACATATAGCTTGAAGACTATGAAATTACGTTGAATTTGATAAACGTCCGATCCAGTTTTGTCAAAAATTGACCGAGGTGTGATATTTCAAGATTTGGTATATTCTTCACTCCTCTCTAAAATTGTAATTTCAACGTGCGTTTTTGGTGAATAATTCAAAAACAAAGGATTTAGGCTTTACAAAAAAAAAATTGGCTACAATATTGAAAAGTAGTTTAATTTCCTACAATGTGGTTTTTAGTATAATGCTCTGCGATAAAAATTTGCTAGTTATGGCTATTTAATGTTAAAAGAAAGCGTTTTTGTGAAAATCGAAATTACGAATGTATTCCTTTAAATTGTGTTCTAACAAGTTCATTTAAACTTTTTTTTGTAGTTTTTTAAACAATTAATCAAATGGCGTAATATTTTCCTTAAAAATAATTTATCTACAATTGGTTTTAAAAAAAACGTATTTCTATCCGGATTTGTTATAAACAATTATTTTTAATCAAACAAAATATTACACACAAACTGTTGCAAAATAAATCGTATTGAAATTTCTTTGACCAACTGCGTACATTTACTCTAATTACTGCGTGTTCTATAGTTATTTGGATCTGATAAAAATTATGGATGAAAATAACAAAACTTTAATTATTGCCAAAAAAAATTAAGGCGTACAAAAAAAAGTTAATATACGTTCTTGAAGCTAGAGATAATCGATCACAGAGGAATTTTCTTTTTTACCGTTTTGTTTTATTATTACGCATGTTTAAAAATCAGTTTTTGGAAAGATTTGGGCGATCTTGTATCATTCTGAATTTTTCGCAAATATCTTGATAAATACATATTTTAGGAACGTAAGTTATTTAACCTTAATTAAAGCTGACAAAATCATCTTGAATTTGCTTCTTGGTACGTATCGATCGGATGTTTCTAGACAAAATTGCAGCTATTTAAAGCTGGATAAAAAACAGAATTGTTCCCGCCCAAAAATAGGCCATTTTTAACCGTTAATATACAGGGTTACTGGTAACTCGACATATTCCTGTCAAGAAGTGTTAGAGAACCTAATTTTGCAATAATTTCCACTCATATGTGTTATATGCAAAAGTTTTTAGTTTTCGAGATATTGCAATTTTTCACTTTTTATTGAAAAACCCAAATTTGCATATTCAAAATTAAATTTAAAATTGACCACTAATTCAATGGTACTGACTGCAACTTTCGTACTTAGATAACTGTTCAACAATGCATTACCAACAGTAAAATGCCAAAAGATACCCAGTGGTCCAAAGATGAAACAATGAATAGCGCTCTACCTGCTCACTTCTTATTGAACTTTTTCGTGGAACAATTTTTTCTTTCATAACATTTTTACCTCGTTGAAAAGCTAATAAAAAAGTTATATAATTTACATGATTTTTACGATTAATGTATTAATAAATTATTGTAATAAATCGCCGTCATTGTAACACCAATAAAAATTCGAAAAAAAATTTTTTTTCAATTTTCTGTTTCATCTTTGGACCATTGAGTATTTTTGACATTTTACTGTTAGTAAGGCATCGTTGAAGAGTTATCTAAGTACGAAAATTAAAATCAGCGCCATTGAATTAGTGGCAATTTTTAAATTTAATTTTGATTAGGCAAATTTGGGGTTTTTCAACACGAAGTGAAAAACTGAAATATCTCGAAAATTAAAAAGTTGCGTATTGCGTATTATTGCACATAAAACATGTGAGTTGAAATGATTGCAAATTAGGTCCTCTAACACCCCTTGACAGGAATACTTTTTTGGGTCTAGATATCGAGGAAAACATTAGGTACAACATTTATCTCAAAAATGTCTTCTAATTTGTTTCATTGGACCCAAAATAATCCGAGTAATTTGAAAAATACTGAGCACACTTTTGAGCACGATAAACCACGACTTCATATCTTCAAAACAGATATATTATATTTAAAGTTCAAGAACAATTTTCAATGCAAACTGAAAAAATAACAATGTTAAATATGGTTCAAGTTTTGCAATAGGTATTTTTTACACAGATCTCTCCATTTTTAGTCGTGGTTTATCGCACTTGAAAGTGTGCTCGGTATTTTTCAAATTACTTGGGTAATTTTGTGCCAATGAAACAAACCAAAAAATGTTTTTGAGATGAATGTTGTACCTAACACCTCATTCATTTTTTTTCCGATATATAGACTGAAAAATATATAATGGTTAAAAATGGACTATTTTTGGGCGGGATAAAATCTGTTTTTTGTCAAATTTTTAAATATCTGCATTTTTGTCTAGAAATATCTGATACATAGCAAGAAGTAAGTTCAAGATTATTTTGTCAGCTATATTCCTAAAATATGTATTGTATTGTATATGCCAAAAATTCAGAATCATGCAAAATCGAACAATATTTCTCCAAAAAAGTGAGTAGTAAAGAAACTAACCAGTATAAAAGAAAATTCCTTCGTAACCGATTAGCTGTAGCAGTATAATTCAAGAACCTACATTAATTTTTTTTTGTACGCCTTAAATTATTATTTTTCTTGGCAATAATTATAAAACTTTGTCATTTAAATACATTATTTTTATCAGATTCAAGTGACTATAGAAGACACGGTAATTGGTTTGTTGAATAAGAATTTCCAATAGAAATTTATAATATTTTGTTTGTTTAAAGATGATTTTTCTTTCAATTACATTTCTTAGATAAATTATTTTAAGAAAAATGTTAAATGTTGTTTGATTAATTGTTTAACAAGCTACAAAGAATTTTAAACGAACATTTTTGTTTCAATGCAATTTAAGGGAATAAATTCGCAATTTCGAGTTTAATGAAAACGCACTTTTATAGCAACTAATAAACGTGACTCCATTAATTACGTACATTTATTGTTTTAGTTCTTTAGGACATTGTTAGAAATTTAGCATGCTTTAATCGCATTCAAGCATTTTCATATATTCTTAAGTGTTTTTTGTATGGTTTATTTATATTTAAAGTACTGTGTACAGGGTGTAATTAGTTTTGTCATTAACAAGAAAACTATTGGTGGGGAACGACTAGACAAACAGAAAAACCTATAGTATGATTATAATCAATAAAGCACCTTAAATTATTAATTATAATAACATAAATAAACATAGTATTTATAAATATCTTTTATTTATGCTTACACAATTATTGAAAAATATTATTTTGGGTATTTAGCAGATAACTTTCAAAGAAACCAATGGTTCTTTCCATGAATGAATGATCCATGTCTGATCACACTCGTATTTCGAAACATAAGAAGTAATATGTTATGTAATGCGTAATTATACAAGCTCCTGCAAATGTCAGCTAAATAAGCATATGATTTTTGCATAGCAAGGAGACAAGATTAAGCTGTGTGACTTCTCGCTATGTAAGTTACATATAACTGATATATAAACTTTTTATCTCTTTATGATGTAGCATGTGCGTACATTTTTCCACTTAATAATGACCTTACACTATATAAGATATACGTATACTTTTATATTTTTATGATGTAGCATGTATATATTTAATATACCTAGAGCAGGTGTTCAAAATAGCATCCCAACAAACTATTTCTCAAAATCATTTTAATTTTTTGCATTTTTTTCTTAAAATTTTGTTGGAAAATAAAAATTATTAGAACTCTGCAAAAGATCACAAAAAAGAAACAATAAAAAAAGACTGGTTTTTCTACGCATTGGATGCCGAAATATGAAATTGCGTGAAAAAATGTGTTTGTTCGATAATGAACTTAAAGAAATGCCAAAAACTGGTTTTAAATAATTTTAAAATAGTAATTTACGCAACAAGTGTATAAAGCAATATTTTTCTTCATACATGAGTTGTAGGCGAGTGTAGTAATCTCCTGAAAATCTCCTGAGAAAAAAGTAATTGGTTTAACAATCAGAAAAACAAATTGTTAATTAACAGTACTGAAAAGTAAACAATAGACGATTTAATTTTCGAACTTGTTACTGTAAGTGTTTCTATAAATATTGAAATTTGTCAAGGCGATTTAAACTCCACCAGAAGTATATTTGGGTAAAGTTTAATTCAAATACATACATTATTATTTATGTTATTGTCCATTATTTAAAAATAGCGAATCATCGTTTAAATTTATTGCAACAAAATAAACCAAAAAGGTTCAGACAGTTCTAGTTTTCCTCGTAGTTTTATGATGAACAGCTTAATTTTTTTAATAGTTATGGTGCGGGAGCTTAGTGGCTTTTTCGGACACTCATCGTTACAAGCATTTTCTATGCGCTGATTAATTCTATCGAACTTAAATACGACAAAATAGACTTTTGGCATATGTCAGCCCGTCGAGTTGGCAATGGTTCAAGATATAAAAGTCGGTGAAATTATATCATCGTTACAAAGCCAATTTTTTTTTGTGTGCACACATTTTATGTTTAGAATGAATAAAATAAAATCGCCAGAAAGTGTGGGTCATCAGGGGCGCAACCAGAAAGGTCAAAGAGGTAAAAAAACGGAGTTATATAACATGATCGTTACAAACTTTTTTAAGGTTGAGCATGTTTATTTAAATGTTTTAAACACAGAAAAAAATTCCCAGAAAGAAACTCCCGTCAGTAAGGCTAGCCAGAAAGAAAATGTTTAGGATTTTTGAAGAAAACTGGATTTTTTTTCGCATATTTCATCTCAGAACTCTAAACTCATCGTTACAAGTTCTGGCTCCTTTTTAAAACGTAAATATAAGCTCCATGAATAATAAAATAGCCTCCCCGAAAAGTTCTTAGTGTCGACAAAAGTACCATAGGCTCGGTCTTAAATATACAGAAATTTAACACTTTCGGCTAACTTGACTCCGTACCGTGCCTCAGATGTATTGTATCATTATTACCTTTCTGGCTGCGCCTCCTGACAGCCCACACTTTCTGGCGATCTTATTTTATTCATTCTAAACATAAAATGTCTACACACAAAAAAAATGAGCCTTGTAACGATGACATGATTTCACTGATTTCTAAACAGTGTTCGTGACGCTCCTGACAGGAGGTGCTCCGCCAGAAGTCGATTTTATGAATCGTTATCATCCATTAAACCATAAAAATATCTCAAAGTTCATAAAACGATGAGCTGCCGAAAAAGCCACCTAGCTCCCGCTCTATTATACGAGTCACATAATCAGAGAAAGAAACAATTTTGAAAATTTACTTGTGTAAACGAATGCTTCCTTTTTTCTACATTTCTTGTAATGATTAAAACTTTCAACAAAAGGCAGAACAATTCTTAATGTATCACACTATCCGTGTATTAACAGACTGACTGACTTATATCACATAACATAAAATTAAATGTTTATATTTAAAAAAAATTACATCATTAATAACCCTCTTCTTCGTCTTCTTCTTCTTTCCTACGGCACGTAAATTCTCATTCTTACAGAATTCTAAAAGTTAGTTTAAATATTACAGGCATATATAAAACACAGTAAAGCAACAAAATAGTAATGCAATATAAACAATATTTAATTCTCAAAATTAATTGAAATTATCTACTCACATAGTTATCCAGAAGAAAAACTAGCACAACACCAAACTAGTGCTGTGCGATGTTAATCCATGTTTTAGGAACATCGATGTTTCGTTAACGATGTTCGATGTTTTGACATCGATACCAGAAATACTCAAACATCGATTGTCATGCGATGTTGCCCATCGAAAATTTTTTCGGACAAAAAAATGTTTTCTCGGATCCCCCCCCCCCTGACCAAAAAATTTTCTTTTTCGAATTACCTCTCCCCTCATCAATTTTCAAACAGTAATATCGATGTTTATTATAAAGGGTGTTTTTTTTTAGAAGTTTGTTTTTTGAATTGGCGACACTGTTTCTAGAGACAGTTAATTTAACAACTGACAGCTGATTCGTGCTCAGTATGTTTTGCCATTTCACCATGGCAAAACATACTGAGCAGACTTACGGCAGAACAACGCTTGCAAATTGTGCAAGTTTATTTCGAAAATCATGGTTCAGTTCGCAAACCTTACCGTTCGCTACGTCCATTTTACAGTCGACATAAAATCGTCCATCCGAGCAACTCAATCGAAAAAGCATGAATCGTTTTCGCACCACGCATACTCCGATTGATAATGTACATCGTCGTACAGTGCGCACCAAAGAAGTTGTTGCTGTTGTGGAGCGTTGAGGAGGATCCGAATGAGTCAATTTGCCGTCGTGCACAGCAATTGGAGCTGTGTCCATCCACCTTATGGAAGATTTTGAGGAAAGATCTTGGGTTACGAGCTTACAAGATTCAGCTCGTGCGCGAAGTAAAGCCGCGTAACCATCATTTGCGTCGGACGTTCGGTGAATGGGCCGAAAACAATATTGTTCTTGATCCTGATTGTCACCAAAAAATTTTGCGTCGTGGACCTGTGAATTGACCTCCACGGTCATGTGATATCACACCTTGGATTATTTTCTGTGGGGATATGTGAAGTCGCTAGTCTACAACGATAAACCAGAGACATTGGATCATTTGGAAGCCAACATTAGACGAGTTATTGTCAACATACTGCTCGAAAAGTGATCGAAAATTGGACTTCCAAATTGCACTACATTCGAGCCAGCCGCGGCACCCACATGCCCGAAATCATATTTAAGCACTAATAGCATAAAATTATATTTCCAATAAATTCAATACCATGGGCGTTAGCAAGATTTTTATGTATTTTATTTCATTTTAAAGCTCTATTCCTCTAAAAAAAAACACCCTTTACATCGATGTTTTTTTACCGATATTCTTCCTACATCGATGGCGGTCTTCGATGCCAACATCGATGTTCAACATTGATGTTTCGCAAACATCGCCTAGCACTACACCAAACTCATTGAGGCAAACCAATGTCGCTGAAGCAAACTAACAAACTTGAAGACATACAAAAATAAATAACCCCAGAACTATTTAACTATCGATTTAAATATGTACGATGTCGTAAGGTGATGTAGACATTTATAACTAAAGTTATGTAAAAAAATATGTAAACTTGCATATAAGTAAATAAGTTAATTTTCGCTTAAACATGATATTATTTTACGTATATGTTGTTCAACATGATGTAATATTTAAGTAACAATTTTACACAAAATTTTACGTATTCCCTAATGTGCAATATACAGGGTGTTCCTTAATGATGTGCTAATATTTCAGGCCATGATTTCTTGGGTCATTTTATGAAGAAAAGTTCATATGAACATATGTCTGCAACGGCTTAAATTTTTTGCTACAGTGTTGCATTTTTTTTAAATCATTATTTTTTAATATCTCAGAAAGTACTTCAGATATTATTTTCAATTTTGGTATATATTAATAGGATAAAAAAACCACATATTTCGGTTAGAAAAGTTATTTTTTCACTCCACCAGCGGCGTCCCTGCAAACCTGTTCTCTGATATATTTTAACAAAAAGGTGATTATTCCATGTGGATATTTTTTCTGATTAGCGCCTGGTCAATTTTACATGAAAACGGTCTCTTGAGTTTTTCTCGTCAGACGCACAGTTCTTGATTAAAACAATTAAATTCAAATTGCTTCATTTAGCAGTATTTTCAATACAATATTTGTTGACATAAAGTAAGTTGTTGGTGTTCAAAACCTCTCATCGTATCATTTCTTCGATTTTTGGTGTTTCCTTGAATTTATTTTATTTTTTCTTTATTTTTATTCGAATATCTCAGTAAATATGGTGAATTATACAAATGCAGAAATAGCCACAATGCATTACATATATGGTCTCGCAGATGGTAATGCAACAAAAGCCAGAAATATGTATCAGAAAAGATATCCTAATTAGTCTGGGTGCCAATCAAAAAAGGTGGAAGTGAGGTATAGTAGAGGTTTTTTTACGGTTATCGGCACTTTAGTAGGTTCAGTTTAGTAATCCGGTTGATGCCACTCTGACACCCTTGGGCATTTTGAGATATTCAAGATGGCGGCTTATCTAAGGTGTAATTTTTTAAAAATTTTAATTTACCAAATGTTGACATGTGATACATCGTTTTCTATGTTTTTCAGGTTCGATGACAAACTTTCTTCCATAAAAAATTAAAAAGTTATTTTTAATTTCTTACGGAAGAAAAGTTAGGACATAATTTAGATTCACGTTTTTTGAGAGTAATATCTGAGAGAGCTGATCTAGCGACGCAACATGAAGAAGCGGATACCATTATGGTACAGCAACTTATTCACGAGATTAAATGAAATCCAGACATCGCACAGTGGCACGAATCGTGATTTTTTCGTTCAAAATTTTCTGGAGCACTTGTTTCGCAACCGATTGGGATAATTTTTTTTAAAATACTCGCTATTTAATTTCCAAAAAACGTAAGAGCTGATTTCGGTCATAAACTTAAACAAAAATATTTCATTTTTCAATATTTTTTAGCATTTTTATAGCCGCCATTGATTCCGCCATTTTGCAGGTTGGTTTATGACAATTTGGATGTCAGGTTAGTAATTAGCGACCTCAAAAACGCCCAAGTAACAAGATTTATGTAAATTGGATAAGAAAAAAAAGTCTTTATTTGTAAGTAACATGGTGGTAACAGTGTAACATGAGCATTTTGGCTAAGCTCAACAATTCTGGTTACCATAATTCAAAAATCGGCTCTCTTACGTTTTTTGGAAATTAAATAACGAGTATTTAAAAAAAATGTATCTCAATCGGTTGCGAAACAAGTGTTCTAGATAATTTTGAACGAAAAAATCACGATTCGTGCCACTGTGCATCATCGTAAATGACACCGATGTTTTTGTCTTACTTGTATATTATTATAATTTATTAGATTTGAAAAACGAGATTTCTATGGTTTCTTTTAAGTCACTACGAGCCACCACAGATATTTAGGGCCACGGTTTTAAAACGCAAACAAATCATACCACATTTACCAGCCGCACATTCTTTATCTGTTTGAGACGCGGTGGCTCAGTACCATGGGATTGGAAAAAAAAGGTCATTAAATATTCAACGGATGGTCGGGTTTTAACACATTTGGGTCGATTAAACAGCAATATTTAGGATGTTTTTCAAGAATGTACAATTTTTGTAGCTTCGTGTTATAGAGTAAACAACGCTAGCAAAATTACTGATGTTAGAACTTCTCTATGGGCTAAAATAGTCGGACAAGCCCAACTAAAAGCACCGCCATTCTCTGCTCTTCCACCAACTACTAGACGTTTTCAAGAAAACGGAATTTTTGTGGTTGTCTGTAATGGATTTCTCTTGGTCAAATATAGATGCCACTCAATACGGGTGGCAGGCTGACGAGGATAAAATGGAATTACATCCGTTCGCCTTGCCAAAAAAATTCAAATTGCCCAGATTACACTTTGGCATTAGCGAAATGCTCATGCAAGTCAATAAATCAGTGTAACACAACACGATGTAGTTGTGTGGCTAATGGCTTGTCATGCAGCATAATGTGCAATTGTCTGCAACCAAGCACAGGACATTCTTGCCAGAATTCTCATACGAGAATTTCTGAAAATATAACTTCTGACAGTGAAGATTCCGAAGGAGATTAAATGTTGGTTTTGACATTTCATTGTTTACAGTTTTTACAATAAGAATTAAAAAAAAAACAAAAAAAATTACAAAGAAAAACAAGAAAAGTAATTAAATCATAAAAAATATAAAATAAAAAAAGGTTGATGAAGTATTTCCACCCTAAAAAAATACAGAATATTAAGTTTACGTTTGTTTAATTTTTTAAAAACTTGTTTTGAGCTAGCAGGTCCTGTTAACCAATGTTTTTTAAAAGTCATTCAACTTACTCACGCATTTTAGGGGTACGCCCATACGCACACCACTTTTAAGAATATGGTGTTATCCGTATTCTTAAAGCCTAATTTGGTTATGCAACAAAACTAGGTACTATTTTTTTCTGCTTCAAAAATTAATTTATTCTCCGAATCAGCCGCCTACTTAATAAAGTAAATTAGCAACACTTAAAGATTATTTACTACACGATTTTTAACCTCAAATACTAATTGACAGACCTTAAAAACATATAAAACGACGTGCCACACACCCAAATAATTAAATATTTGGAAAAAACTGTTTTTTCACTCTAATCCAGTCGCCATCTTGAATATCTCAAAATGCCCAAGGTTGCCAAAGTGGCATCAATCGGAATCGTAATGTTGAGTCTTTGAAGAACCGAAAACAGCCAAAAAATCTTTACTATACCCTGTTTCCAGATTAGGGTAAAAGTCCTTATTTGGCACCCAGACTAAATAGTGCCTTGCCAAATAACCTATTCTATTCGACTATTCATCGCCGTCTTTGTGAAACTGGTAGTTTCCAAAAAAGTACTTTGGAAGGTAAACCTCGAACTATCAGAACAGCTGAAATTGAGGAAGCAATGCTGCAAGGAATCGACGAACATCCTGAGACGAGTACGAGGAAGATTGCTAGAGCTCTGAATATTTGTCATCAAATTGTTTGACGAATTTTGATTAATTTTTTGTTGTATCCGTACCATATTCTAAGAGTACAGGCATTACTTCCCAGGAATTTTTCACAGCGTGTGAATTTCTGTCAGTGGTACCTTCAGAATGATTCACTGAATCCGTAGTTTGAGTCACAAATTATATTCACAGACGTAGCAAATTTTTCTAGGAAAGCTATTCAAAATTTCCATAATAATCATGTGTAGGCGGACGAAAACATGTCATAACCGAAACCCACTTCCAAGAGCAATATTCGGCTAATGTAATGTAGGGAATTATGGGTAATAATCTTATAGGCCCTTTTTTCTGCCAAGACGCCTTAATGGACAATTTCACTTGCATTTTCTCCAAGAAGAACTACCTGTGTTGCTTGAAGGTGTACCAATTACGTTAAGAAATCAATTGTGGTACATGCACGATGGAGCTCTGTTCATTTCAGAGTAATTGTTCGCGACCATTTACATGTGGTTTATTAGAGCAGCGAAACAGGTAAAATTGTGTCGTTTTTTTTATCGGCTTAGAACAAGATCAGACACAGTGGGTCTTACCGACAACATTATTTTACACATAAAAACATGAAATACGACATTTTTTAGTGGTCACGGATATTGTTATTTAAAAAAAAGTGTAAAATTTAATTTTTTTCTAAATCATGTTTTTTTGTACATTTATTGCCATACCTCAAAAATGAATTGAGCTATCGATGTGAACTTTTTTTTGTTATAAAACACACACTTAAGCGCTTCTTTATATACATAGGATTGCTAATAAAAAAAATGTGAACATGCCAAAAACGTAGATGTCCCTGAAAGTTTAGAGAATACGCCATCAAATTTTCACTAAGCGAGGAACTTTTTTGTTTTTGAAAATTTTGTGTAGTATGCTATGAAGAAAATGAAGTCAATAGACTAAAAAAGTTTTTAGAAAAAAAATATTTTCATTATTAGCAATAGTTTGCTAGTTACGAATTTTTTAGTATGGAGGAATTGTTGAAGCGTACGCGCGCGGTACTTAAGAATAATAATGATTATGTATTGTGTGTAACGGAACTTTTCATTATTATTATACTCTTCGCAAAAACGAAGAGTATATTGTATTTGATCGGTACATTTCTAAATCAGTAAATATCGCTCGTAGAGAAAAAAATTTCATACCATTACGTTAGTGAACGAATTCTGAACAACTTTCAAAATGTCCGTCTGTCTGTCCGTCCGTCTGTCCGTCTGTCTGTCCGTCTGTCTGTCCGTCTGTCTGTCTGTCCGTCTGTCTGTCTGTCCGTCTGTCTGTCCGTCTGTCTGTCCGTCTGTCTGTCCGTCTGTCTGTCCGTCTGTCCGTCTGTCCGTCTGTCCGTCTGTCCGTCTGTCCGTCTGTCACGTTTCTTGTAAGCACGATAACTCAAGAAAGAAAAATCCGATTGTACTGAAATTTGGACAGTAAGTTAGTGTTGAACAAAATCGATCAGTAAATAAAAATGTTATTAATGATTTAAATTTGAAAAAAAAAAATTTTTGATTTTTATATTTTTGTAATTGAATAGAAATCTGGTGAAATGATATTTCATTTTAATAGCTAAATATTTATATATTTTACAAATATACATTTCGTAATGTAATATACAACCGTGGAAATATGATTTTAGCTCCTCTTATAATGTAAAAATTTACATTCTTTTACGTGTTAGGTGGTGGTGTAGTTCTTAAGCTTTTGACTCTGATCTCTATATCCCCCTGACCCTCTACCGAAGGTTTATTCGACATCTAATAATGCTCTATACAATAGAACATAAGTGTTTTTAAAACCGTTAGACACCAGAAGTAGGGTTTTTTAATTATTTTCCCTACATAATTAATATTACTCCCATTTCACATTAAGTTAAAATATTTGTTTAAAATCTAGAGAATTTAACTGTTAGATATTGCTCTATAATACGGAAAAACTTGTCAGGAACCGTTCTTTTATTTTACTAATGAAGCAAGATTGAGAGTCATCGACCTTAACACCTGGTCCCTGCGTCACTCTACGCGTTCAGCCGCGTGAATGTAACGCAGTGTTTTTATTTATTGTTGTCAAATGAAATAAATAATATGACTAAGTGACTTGTATAAGATAGTTAAATAAAATAAAAAATTTGTAATTTGGCAATTTGTAATTTTGACTCTGAATCCAAGGGTTCCGGGTTCGAAACCCAAATGGGGTTTGGTATAGTTTTCTTTTTATTTTTACTTAATTTTACACTGAGTCTTTTACCAACTAAGTTCATACTATAAAATTAATTTCTAAAACTAACATTATTTACAGAAAACTGAGAAGAGTATCCTATAGAATGTGTAACAATTATATAAAAAGTTCAGTGAACAGGCGAAGAGTACGTTTTTAGCTTGTTTTTTTATGTTTAGGACTGTTTTATCACGTTTTAAGATCTGAAAGGATAACTTATTTTTTTCAGTGGCTCATTAAGGACTATGGTTGAAGGCAAAAAGGAATTAAAAATCTTAAATGGGATAAAAATGCATTGCACTGGGATCTCAGAAACGATAAAAAATAATATTATAGTGAATGGAAAAAAAAGTTGCGCAACTAGGGGGCTAATAAAATTCCATAAACAGAAGTAATAATTTTGGAGTGTTTTGATAAAAAGTAAACTATCGAGTTTTCCTTTTTTTGCGTTATTATAGAAAAGACAGTTTCTTAAAGCACTTTTTTTTGAACGTGGCAATCTTAATATTTGTATCCGATATTTCCTGTGTCAGAGTCCCTATCCGAAACTCCCATGCATTGCATTTTCACCCTAGATCCACACAATAATTGAGTAGGTAAACGTGTTATTTTCGCCTAAATTAGGTAACAAAAAAGAAAAAATATCCTAAATTAAGTCTCTTTTAATTTCCGCAGCCCTAATTATAGAAACCCTGTTTCCATGGCTTGTGCACAAGTTTATCGTTCTCCTCTATTAGTATGCCACATAAAATCCTCTCCATTTTACAATTAAACTTAGATTGCTTTTTTATCTTAAATATTTTTTTAGCGGATAATCCACGCATAATTCGCACAATGGCCATACGTTCTGCAATATAATACAAGTTGTAATAAGGGAAAGAATATCGTTACACATTTTACTTCCACATCCAGTGTACCTCGACAAAAATATTTTTGAAAATTTTTATTGTCCAAATAGGCTTAGAATGTCAAGAAACGTCGATATTTTAAGTTTGAGCAAACAAAATTCTGTCTGTCGGTCTGTCTAACTTTTTTTGTGCGCACGATTACTCCGGAACCGTTTAAGATATTGACTTGAAATTTGGTACACGTACCTATGTATTTTAACGAGATCTGGAACTAGATTATTCCGTTAAAGGGTTGGGGTGTAAATGGGGGTAAATAGGCAAATCAAGCAAGTAAGAGTCCATAAAATTGGTATTTAGTATATATAAGAAAAGCTAAGGTCTCAAAATTTTTTTGGCATTAACCACCCCCATTACCAACTCCCACCCCATTTAGTGTGTGTACAAGAAACAAAGGCCTCAAATTTTTTGTTACTTTATCCACCATTACTACCACCCTCAGCGCCACTATCAATGTGCCATATTGTTTTATAGGTTTTTGGGGTAGACGATTTCAAATATTTTATTATTAAAGTTCCATGAACAATTATTTCCACATTCAAATTTTTTTCGTTGTGAGAGACTTGCATAGAAGATCTGGATGTGGAAGTGGTGATTCCTTGGGCAGCGGTTTTATAATTTGACCTTCGACGAAAACGAATAACGTTGATCGTACACCGCCCTGAGACTAGTTAGTTTCAGTGGACTCGGGCGTATTAATACTCAGTTTCTGCAATTCGCGCGCTCCAAAAAAATCACTGTACCTAAACTATCAAAGACATAATAAGAATTATGCTATCAAAAACTTTTTTGGTCTTTTGGCTTTAATTTCTTCGCAGCATGTTATACAAAATGTCCAAAAACAAAAAAGTTTGTAGCTTAGTGAAAATTTGACTGCGTATTTTCTGAATTTTCAAGGTTATCTAAGTTTTTAACATGCTTAAAAATGTTTTAATTAACAATACTATACACAGATAGAAGCGCTTAAGTGTGTGTTTTATAACAAAAAAAAGTTCATGTGGATAGCTCCATTCGTTTTTGAGATATGGCATTAGATGTTCAAAAAAAATATGATTAAAAAAAAACAAAATTTCATACCTTTTTAAAAATAACAATGTCCGTGACCACTAAAAAACGTCGTATTTCATGATTTCTAATGAACATCGACCCACTTAACGAAATGGTATATGTCTCAGTTTGTTCTAAGATTAAAAAAAAACTCGAGAAGGAAGCGATTTTTCCCCTGTTTTTTATTCCACTATTTGGATTTCTTTTTGGGGGTCATCTTAAAACTCTGGTGCATAAAACTCTCATTAATACTTTAGAGGATATAAGAGAGCCAATAGTTGCCTCGTGTGAAACAATGCTGAATACGCCGGGAATATTTGAACGAGTGTGCAGTTCGATGGTTTTTGGGGTAGACGATTTCAAATATTTTATTATTAAAGTTCCATGAACAATTATTTCCACATTCAAATTTTTTTCGTTGTGAGAGACTTGCATAGAAGATCTGGATGTGGAAGTGGTGATTCCTTGGGCAGCGGTTTTATAATTTGACCTTCGACGAAAACGAATAACGTTGATCGTACACCGCCCTGAGACTAGTTAGTTTCAGTGGACTCGGGCGTATTAATACTCAGTTTCTGCAATTCGCGCGCTCCAAAAAAATCACTGTACCTAAACTATCAAAGACATAATAAGAATTATGCTATCAAAAACTTTTTTGGTCTTTTGGCTTTAATTTCTTCGCAGCATGTTATACAAAATGTCCAAAAACAAAAAAGTTTGTAGCTTAGTGAAAATTTGACTGCGTATTTTCTGAATTTTCAAGGTTATCTAAGTTTTTAACATGCTTAAAAATGTTTTAATTAACAATACTATACACAGATAGAAGCGCTTAAGTGTGTGTTTTATAACAAAAAAAAGTTCATGTGGATAGCTCCATTCGTTTTTGAGATATGGCATTAGATGTTCAAAAAAAAATATGATTAAAAAAAACAAAATTTCATACCTTTTTAAAAATAACAATGTCCGTGACCACTAAAAAACGTCGTATTTCATGATTTCTAATGAACATCGACCCACTTAACGAAATGGTATATGTCTCAGTTTGTTCTAAGATTAAAAAAAAACTCGAGAAGGAAGCGATTTTTCCCCTGTTTTTTATTCCACTATTTGGATTTCTTTTTGGGGGTCATCTTAAAACTCTGGTGCATAAAACTCTCATTAATACTTTAGAGGATATAAGAGAGCCAATAGTTGCCTCGTGTGAAACAATGCTGAATACGCCGGGAATATTTGAACGAGTGTGCAGTTCGATGCGATGACGGGCGGAATTATGTCTATTGTCACGAGTATACCCCTCGAGGGTAGGCAACACTAAATAAATACATCTGTGAGACACTGGTAGAAATACGTTCTAGAACATTGAAGAAGGAGATTGAAACTTCTACACTGCTCTAGATGACGCTCGCGTCATTTCTAGAAGCTCTAGAAGCAGTTGATGGAAGATAGAGGGTTGCATTTTCGACGGGAAGACAAGTTTTGAATTGATAAGTGAGGTTAAAACTACGAAGTGAATACAAAGTGTAAATATCAAGCAATAAACATTGTTAAAGGATATTTTTAGTCAGTAAAAGTGTATTTATGTTAATATAATAGTATTGTGAAGTATCCAGTAAGTTATTTAATAAAGTGTGTTAGTGGTTATCTCTTGTTATAAGTTTTGGAACCCACGGATTTTGCAAGGGCGGTTTCCTAGGGGTAGAGACACGTCACATTATTAATATATATGAATGAAGCGGCCATTTCCAACATTTTTTATAAAACATCATTATTAATGTTAATAGTAAATTAGTTTAAATTTGAATTTAATTAAGACTGTTTTCATATAGAATTGATCAGGCTAATCAGAAAAAATATCCACATGGAAATATGTCAGTGGCGTACCACTTTTTTGGTAAACAATATCAGAGGACATGTTTGCAGGGACCCCACTAGTGGAGTGATAAAATGACTTTTCTAACTAAAATATGTGGTTTTATGCCCTATTAACACATACAAAAATAAAAAATAATGTCTAAAATACTTTCTGAGACATAACAAAAAATAACGATTTAAAACAAAATTCAACACCCTGTAGCAAAAAATTTAAGCCGTTGCGGACATATGTTCATATGAACTTTTCTTCATAAAATGATCTAAGGAATCACACCCCGAAATATTAGCACGCCATTAAGGAACACCCTGTACATTAACAAATTTTGTTGAAATGGAACTTATTCCTGACATATCATATACGTATGGATAAAGTTACATGTTACATGTGTGTTTACTGGGAAATGTATGAAGGACGTTGCCAAAATGTCTTTCTAAGGAAGATTTTTTGTTGCTATACTAGAGTCACCAAACTTAGACCAATAGTATATGGAAAGAACGAATGGTTCCTTTGAAGGTTGTCTGCTAAATATCCAAAATAGTATTTTCAATAAATAGACATATTCCCAAAGCAATTCTTATTATTAGATATTAATTACTGTAAGAAACATATGCATAAAAATAATATCAATATTTCTTCTTCTCGGATAACGTCCGAGACTATGGCAGCAGCGAGAAATAGTACAATAAAAAGGAGAATAACCATCATACGAAATTTGACCCATCCATGGTGGACGATTTCTAATGTAACAGAGCATAGTGCTGTGGAAATCCCATTAGTAGAAGAGAAAGCACTTTGATTAATGAGATGTTTAAAAAGCAATAATAATCCAGGCGTTTTAGTTGTAAAATTGACCTCTGTGCTAAATTCGTGCCCTACAAATTTAGCATTATGTTTATTTGGACGTCTTAAATAACACTTGGTATTACGCCACGATACTCCTGAAGGATTTCGTGAAAACTGCGGCGGAAGGTTGCGGAAACCGCGGATTCGCGATTAACTCAGTTTCTATGGCCCAAACGGGAACAGCACCTATTATAACAGTTGTACATCTGTAAACTCTCTACCTTGAAGATCTTATACATTTTTTTCGTACCCTTAACCGTTTTGGAGATACGACGCGGACTAAGTGAAAAATGCATTTAGTTCCGCCGAACCTCTTTCACAGCACATACTTGGCACACAGTTGGCGACAACATAAAGTGCAGTTGGCACAAGACGTTTGCAAAAATTTTAGCCGGAAAGCTTTATGTTATACACATTCGGTTAATCATAGACCAGTTGAATAAAACTACTTATTTTTTAGAATTATAACAATATTTATAACTAATTATCCTAAGAAACGAACAGTGAATTAAACACTCTATATTCACATAGAAATGTAATAAGATTAAAACTATTGCCCGACGCGGTTAAGGATTGCGCGCCAGAGCAATGTTCGTGTTTTTAAGAACTTTTTCTCCCTTCCTATGCATTTTATAAAAAAATGCTCCAAATAAAAAACATTCCTCATTTTATTAGCTTCAGCTTAGAACAGAAACGCACTACTGCGGCACACGGCCACAACCACGACTCCGGCTGGCCGCATGCGGCCAATTTTATATGAGAATGTATACACCAACGCACACGTGGTCGATACGGCCAGGCCACGACCAGCCGTTGGTCGTGGTCCACACTTTTTCGCTGTAAATTACACAAAAATCGGAACTTGTCCATTAATATTTATCGATTTTTCAGTCATATCATAACAAATATTATTTTTGCTTACACCATTGGAAAGCGAAAGGTTTAAATATTGCAATATAAAATATCAAGTTTTTGCGACAACAAATGACAGATATAGAGGAGTGGGAACATGAAAAATGAGAAAATAGTATTTTTCGCAGAAAAGATGAAAAAGTGCAATTTTCTCCATTTTTGCAATTCCAAATCAAATCAAGGCACCTTTCTCCAGATGTTCCCCTTGTTCCTCTAGTTAAGTTCCCGAACTCTTGATGTTTAATTAGTTCTGTAAGACTGCGGTACTTGTTATATCACTCTTTGCGTGATTGACTTTTAGAAAAAAAAGTATTGATTTACATGAGAAATCAACGTTGATTCCTGAATAAAAGAGACAATTTATGTGTGATACATTTAATATGAAGTGAGTATGGTAACTGAGATTACAAGAGTCTGGAGGTAATATTTATAACATTTTACATCAATGTCAGTTAAACGTGAACAAAAGGAAAATGCAGGATAGCAAATAAGCATAAACTGTGAGAGTTTGAACTAAAATATGATATTTAGATAAGCAATCCTCAAAAGAAAGCTCTTATCTAATATTGTAATATGATACTAATATATATAACTCAGTACACAATAGAATATCCGTACACCAACACGGTTTTATGAGGCACAGGTCAACTGCTAGTAACTTAATTAATATTACTCAGTATATATCGCAAGTAATACATGAGGGTAGTCAGGTAGATATAGTCTATACTGACTTTCAAAAGGCATTCGATTCAGTGTCACATAATTTCCTTCTTTGTAAACTTAAAAATGAATTTGGATTCCATGAAAATCTGTTAGAACTACTTACCTCATATTTACAAAATAGGAAACAGTATGTGTCTGTAAATGGATATGTATCAAAACACTTTATTGCCTTGTCCGGGGTTCCTCAAGGTTCCAACCTTGGTCCACTGCTATTTCTTTTGTTTATAAATAGTTTAACTGAAATAATTGAATCATCCAAATATTTATTATTTGCAGATGATCTAAAAATCTACATTAAAGTTGAGAACAATATGGACTGTTCTATGCTCCAAAACGACATAGATAACTTATATCAATGGACACTTCAGAATAAATTATATCTTAATATCAATAAATGTTTTATTATGAGCTATACTAGGAGAAAAAATCCGATTATGTATAAGTACAAAATAAATGATACAAGATTGGCCAGAGTTGAAACCATGAGGGACCTAGGTATAATTTTTGACACCCAGCTTACTTTTACTGGCCATATTCATTTCATGATTAATAGAGCTAATAAAATGTATGGCTTCATAGTACGTAATACCAAAATGTTTAATAACACAGGAGCTATTAGACAATTATTCGTATCATACGTTAGATCTGTGTTGGAATATTGCTCCATCGTTTGGAGTCCGTTTTACCAAGTACATGTAAACACTATAGAAACAGTACAAAATAAAGCATTAAGATACATAAACTATAAAGCGACTGGTTTCTATGACTTTACTGTAGAAAAAAACACGTTAAGGGAACAGTATAATCTTAAAACACTAGAGAGTCGACGAAAATACGGTCATATTGTATTTCTACATAAACTGTTACATGGCAATGTTGATGATCTTAATTTTCTGTCTTCAATATGTATAAATGTACCCAAGTATCCTACCAGAACATTGAGAACCTTTAATTTACCACTTGCTAGTACAAACTATCAAATAAATTCCCCCCTTTATAGTATATGTAGTATTTATAATGAGATACAAACCAGTTGTGATATATTTAATATCAGCCTAGGAAGTTTAAAATCTACGTTAAATATATTGTTTTAACTACTGTTTGTTAATATTATTAGTTATTAGTTATAAGTTAATAGTTAGTATTAGTTATAGTTATTATTAAGTAGTAGCATATAATTATTATTAATCAACTTATGTAAGTATTGTATCACTCTGTAATAGGGCTTCGCCTGTTGAGTGCATTATAAAATAAATAAATAAATAAATAAATAAATACTGCCTTGAATGTTATTTTATATCCTTATGATTCAGCGTAAAATTTTATAGAGCGTTTATTTAAAATTTGTGGAGTAAGGGTTAAATATTTAATAATAAGCTAGACTGTACTGTATTATAGGCCCACTAACTCATAGTGGGTTTGTTAACTACGTCCCGTGTGCAAGTTCGTAGAAGAGTATTGTGGCTGGTGTCATTTTTTTGCGTATGCTGTATACAATGTGAAGAGTGATAATGGACATCTGAAACCTGCGACTAGGCAAAGGGGGGAGGGAGAATGTATGATAATTTAAAACAAAATTGTTTAAATTGTTTTAAAAAGTTTTTTTTGTGACTTGGTCCACATTTGCTATAACAGATAATATTTTATACTTTTTATAGTCCAGTCAATGAATGGATTCTAGAGGGAAATACTGAGATCACAATTTTTTACTAGAGAGCTGTGTTTGGACTATTTAGGAGGTAAACATACCAAAAGTCCCCGAACGTAGGAGGTGGGGGAGATGCAGGGGGGCACGAAGAAGGTCCTGGTTTTTGGTTTTTCGCTCATATCTCGAAAACGTTTAGCCCTAATCAAAAAGTGGCTATATGCAAAATTATAGCTGACTAAATTTTCTACAATAATGTCTCTATTATTTTTTTTCGTATCTGCTATGGTTCAGTAATGAATTGTATATCTTTTGACTGTATTCTAATTTTATTATAAATTTATTATAAATTAAAAATAAATTTTAATAATCATCGTAGAAAAATATTTCTTGTACAGATATCCGTTTCACAACAGACTGAACTGAAATATCGAATAAAAAATGTCTTTGCGTCTGTAAGTGTGTGTGTGTGCATATATATCTATGTGTGCGTGTATACCGCTTCTTGTAAACACGATAACTTCTGTTAGACTTAAAATATTTGATTATAATTTGGAACATATGTAAAACAGCATATTGCAATAATCCCTATTGGGCCATATCTGTAATACATGGTGATAACCAGAGGCCTACAATTCTCACTTCATAATAATGTTATTAAAAATACCATGTTCCATATTTTAGGATAACATTGATATATCATCTAATTTAAATAAAGTTGGTTTGCTTAACATACACCCGGTATATTGCGGTTTGGTAATCTTATACATCTTCTTATTTTTGTATGCTTAGTAATATTTTGCTCTGAAATTAAAATAAAACGTATTTTACGTATGAGAGTTTGTAGGCTTCTGGTTATCACCATGTATTACAGATATGGCCCAATTTCAATAGGAATTATGGTAATATGCTGTTTTACATATGTTCCAAATGGAAATCAAATATTTTAAGTCTAACAGAAGTTATCGTTTTTACAAGAAACGGTATACACGCACACATAGATATATATACGCACACACACACTTACAGACGCAAAGACATTTTTTATTCGATATTTCAGTTCAGTCTGCTGTGAAACGGATATCTGTACAAGAAATTTTTTTCTTCGATAATTATTAAAATTTATTTTCAATTTATAATAAATGTATAATAATGTTAGAATACAGTCAAAATATATACAATTTGTTACTGAACCACAACAGATACAAAAAAAATTAATAGAAACATTATTGTAGAAAATTTAGTCAGATTTAATTTTGCATATAGCCACTTTTTGATTAGGGCTAACCGTTTTCGAGATATGTGCGAAAAACCAAAAACCGGGACCTTCTTCGTGCCCCCCTGCATCCCCCCTACTTCCTACGTTCGGGGACTTTTGGTATGTCTACCTCCTAAATAGTCCAAACACAGCCTTCAAGTCAAAAATTGTGATTTCGGCATTTCCCTCTAGACTTCCTTATTGAACGTTCATTGACTGGGCTATTTATTATTCAATAGATCAGTTGAAATGACCGCCATATTGGTCAAAGTTTATAGTCATGTTAGGCATCAAATTAAAAATAATTATATATAAAAAACACTAACATATTTGTTTAATTATTTGAAATAAATATTTAAACGAATAATATCTCTTTACCGTAATTGCATTTTTTCCAAGTTAATTTGATTTCTCAGTTTTTAGTACAGTACATAGAGATACAAAAATATGTAAAATTCAGGAATAATCCCATACGTACTGATAATTTTTCTTTATGGGATATTATTGAAGTAAAAGATATTATCTTCAGTTTCTGTATGGTCCCGGTACTTGCTCTTACCCCCAAATTTAGATATCTAATATTTTAAAAAGTAATACTGATTTATTTTTGTTTTTAGATCGCTGATTACGAATCTGAAGTCAAAATTAAAAAAAATCAAGATATCGGCTCCAATATGGCGAATGAAAATGTTTCCTAAAGCAAGTGTTTTAAATGGACAAAAGGAATTGAGCATCTAGGTGATGCTATATATTAACGAAAAACAATATTTTTAAAAAAATAAAATTATTACTGGACAATTACAATAACAAAACGGCGACAAAAAAAATGTGAAAATGCACATTATTTCGGCCATAACTTCTTTATTTTTATGACTTTATTATACCTATAATTGTTCGAATTCCATCTATAAATTTAAATATATCCTACATAAATATTAAGTACAAATAAATCCATCTCATTTTATAAGCTTTATTTTTGATATCCGCCATTTTTTCGCTAAAACTAATACTTATTGGGATATTTGCAAAGAAACAAAAATTTTACGTTTTTTTTTGAAAACCTCTTTTTGGTTTTAAATGCAATGTTTTTCTAAAGCAATTGCTGTAAATGAGCATTTGAGCGTTTATTTAGCCCATGCTATGTGCTATTGAAAATCGGTATATGAAAAAATGTATTTTAGTTAATTACTGACTACTTACATTAACAAAATGGTAACGGTTTTATTAAAAAAATGTGGAAATAAATGCACAATTGTTTCTGTCATACCTTCTCTGTTTTTTGTGCTATAATAATATTCAAAACATCATTTTAAAACCTAATTAACAGTCTTTCATTTTGTTTGCATTTTTGACGTAAGTGCCATAGTCCTGAGAAATTTAACATTTAAACTAAATACTTCGCTTTATAAACGTTGGTACGCCATTTTTATACTTCCACATCTCTGAAATCATTAATTTTACAGAAATTAGAAAAAAAATTATATTCATCCTGAGAATTAGTAGCTCTCTTATTTGTCTCTAGCATGTTTTCGCTCAATATAATAATTTTTCAGTTGTTTGACGAAAATCGTTTTGAAATACCTTTTTTCAAGCTAAAATCCCAATTTTCAAGTCATTATAACTTAAAGACTATCAATTTATATGAAAAGTTGCATAGAGCCTTTTCTTCTCAAAGAGTCTCTTTCAGCTCCATTGTGCTTGTTTTTCTGAAAAGGGGCAATCCCTATAAATTAGCAAGATACCGCAAAAACTTTTCTTTGATGCATTTAGTATTAAGTTGCCATGTACTGAGATGTGTTTCTGTTCAGAAGACTATGAGAAATGTGAAAATATTAGATGGAGATCCCAATAGTTATATATAGTATATAATACTGACAATGAAGATGAAACTTAGCTAATATATTCTGATAGTGCTTCCGGAAATAATATCTACTGTAAAATATAAGAAATATGTAATGTTACCGATAAAGAAATCAAACAGATATGTTAGTTATTTTCTATTCATAATTCCTTTTGATTTGATGCCCAACATGACTATATCTAATTTGCAACATGTTAAACAGTTTTTCGACATTATGAATCCAATATGTGGAAAAAGTATAAAGGAAAACGTTATAAAACGATTATTTTTCACACAATTAACAATTATAGTTATTAAGGTATCAAGGGTGTTATAAGGATAATAACACACCGAGGTCAGCAGTGTACTTCCCGAGGACCTCTGGCCCGAGGGAATGTACGTCGACCGAGGGCGTCATTATCTTATAACACCCGTGGTGCCGTCAACGTTTAATGTCCTACAAGTCTGTTATTTAATTCGAATTTTTTTTTTGACATTTACGATTTATTAATTTGACATCTATTATGTTCAGAACGATTTGATTTAAAAGAGAGTAAAAATCAAAATTGTTTGTAAACGCCCCCGTTGCATAGCAACGCATTTTGTTTGTCAATAACGCTATCATAATTTACTTGTTTTGGGTTGTGTTATAATTTTATAATGCCCTAGGGCGTTATAGATATTCATAACGCCCTAGGGCGTTATTTTTCATTTAATGTATCTCAAAACAGGGTGGTTATTGTAAAATAACAGACTTGTAGGACATTAAAAATATTACTCCCATTTCCCCTACCCAATCGCAGGTCCCAGATGCCTATCATCACTTTTCACAATTTGTACAGCATATGGAACAAAATAACACCAACCACAATATTCTACCACGAACTCGCACACGAACTTCCAAAAAAGTGTAGTTAGAGAATTCACTGTCATATGTACCCTAATGTACAGTGTGTCCCGCTTTTCATAAATCCACCTTAATATCTCAGTTATTAATAATGCGATTTTCTTCAAATTTAGGTGGTAATTATATGAAGAAAGAATGAATTATTTGGCATAGTAAAAATTTTTATTCTTCATTGGCTTGCGGTTTTAGGGGATAAAATAAGGTAGGTTTTTTGGCAAAAGGATATTAGGGCTTATTTTAGACCAATTTTTCTATCATATTTGTATTCAGCATGTCCAAAAACCCCTTAATCCATATTCTCCATGATCTCAAAAACGGATTATGGCAGAAACGAAATATTAATTAATTTCTTAAAAAACACTTTTTTAATTTTTTATAACTCTATAACAAACCTAAAAACAACTTTTTTTAAATTCTGATCTCTTCAACATAACCACCTTCCAATAAAATACACTTTTCAACAACCCTTCTTAACCGTTCAATCACTCTTCTTAAAATTTGGGGGGGAAATTCTTGACACGCTTGCCTAATCCTACGGCAAAGCTCTTGTCTGTTACGCGGCCGAGTAGCATACACTTTATTTTTCAAGTACCCCCATAGAAAAAAGTCACGAGGGGTAATATCAGGCGATCTAGGGGGCCACGGTTCTAAAGGCTATTTCTACCTATCCACTTCATAGGGAAATTTGCATTTAAAAAATTTCTAACTATCAGAGATTTTGGTTTAAATGCCCTAATCTTACTGCGTTATAAATACCTCCATATTTTACTTTTGGTTAAATTTAGTGTTCTCGCAACTGCCCTTATACTACTACCATTTGGATTGTTCCGAAATTCTGTTAAAATGAGTTCGTCGTCTGGATATTGTCGTAAATTTAAATTGTACCTTCTTCGTCTTGTCTTGAAAATGGCTCCGGTTCTTTCAAAAAGTTTGTTGATGTCATCAACGGTTTTGTACCAAATTGGTGCTCGATCACGATGACGTTGATTAAATATTCGGGCAACCTGACGCGTAGATCTTTCATTATCACCAATTAAGCGGATAATTTCAACTTTTTCTTCAATTGTAAGAACTACTTTCCGATTTTCTGCCATTATCAGTAAGATTGATAAATTAAATAACACTATTTAACTTTTGACAATTCTTATGAATCGCCAAATATCAAATAAAAACTTGTTTTTCAAAGCACTTTTGATTAATGCCTATGGTTGCAAGGTAACTATCTTAACGACAGATTTTTTTAAAGAACATAATGTTTAGTGTCGAGGCAACATTAACGACAAACGGTGTGGTATCATTAGAAGGTGGTTATGTTGAAGAGACCAGAATTTAATAAAAAATTTGTTTTTAGGTTTGTTATAGCAAAAAATTAAAAAGTGTTTTTTAAGAAATTAATTAATATTTCGTTTCTGCCATAATCCGTTTTTGAGATCATGAAGAATATGAATTAAGGGGTTTTTGGACATGCTGAATCCAAATATGATAGAAAAATTTGTATAAAATAAGCCCTACTATACTTTTGCTAAAAAACCTACCCTATTTTACCCCCTAAAACCGCACGCCAATGAAGAATGAAAATCGCATTATTAATAACTGAGATATTAGGGTGGATTTATGAAAAGCGGGACACACTGTATAAAGTGTGTGTTATTTAGTACCGCACACTCCATTATTTTGGAACGCGTTGACCGATTAAAAAATTTTTTTTAGATATAGTGCCCGATGAGCTTTAATTGACTGTTTTGAAAAATTTGTACTTTTCATATTTTCAAAGCCTACTAAGCTCCTCTAAATGGGTCGAAATTTCGAAATCGACTATTAGGCAATATTTTATCGGCAAATTGGATAGCGTATTCGATTCGCAGTTGTTTCCTATACAAAATTTTAGCTCGATAGATCATATAGGTAGTTTGTTATTCAATAGCCAAATTTAAAATTTCTCACTTTTCGACTGGTCCTGTATAAAAAACGGTTAGGTTTACTAAAAAGGTAAAGATGTCATTCGACTTAAGGAACATCAAATACTAAATGAGGAAGAAAAAAGAAAAGTTATTCTTTAAATAAATAGTGCTTATATACATTATTCGTTTGCCGTACGTAGGTGCCTTAATGAAAATTTTTCAGACAAATGAATTAGACGGAATAACTTTCCTTTTTTGTTTCTTATTTAGTATCTGATATTGATGTCACTATTTTCCGATAAAAAATTGCCTAATAGTCGATCTCGAAATTTCAACCCATTCAGAGGAACTTAGTAAGCCTTGAAAATATGAAAATTATAAATTTTTCAAAACAGTCAAATAAAGCTCATCGAGCACTACATCTCAAAAGAAAAAAAAAACTATTTAAAATCGACCAACGTGTTCCGAAATAATAAGGTGTTGCAGCATTAAATAGCACATACTGTATATATAAAAGTTAGACAGAGTTGTGTTGGACCGTTTAGTTCTACGCAATAATGAATATAATTGAAAAAGCAAATATATAAGCAAACAAGACGCAGGGATTAACAAAATAAATTGGAATTTATTTGCAACATATTTTAACATCATTAGCTCATAAAAAATGATCTTCAGGTATATCGAAAAAGGGCGATGTCTGAAGCAATTATGAAACGAAATGTTCAAATTACTAAACCCTACACTAAAAACATATTGTTGCTTCTAGAAAGGACATAAAAAAAAAAGAACTCATCACAATGAGTGGGTAAAATATGATGTCAATAAATCTAAGAAAAAATCTTCTGAATATGCACTTTTTTAAAATTTGTAAGTTTAAACTTGTAATTATTGTTAATTGGTTTATTTGCCATTAATTGCATAATAATGAGTGAAAAATAAATGTTAATGAGGTCTCTAATTATATATATATATGGGCCATATTAATATTTTTAAATTAGTCGTATTCAGTCAACATCATCCACTAGTAAGTGTCCAACACCTCAGGTAATGTTCTTTAAATTCATTGAAATATTTTATTCAAAGCGATATAAACTGCGCACATGATGTGGGTATTTCACGAAATAGTAACATTTTCGGAAGAATTTGAAGAATTATCGTCTTAAACTATTAAACTCTATATTCCAATATATTAAAAATAGTGTTTTTGATCAAACATATAATTGATCTTTCATCTTGATTCTCTCGTATTTTACTTCCACATCCACTGAAAAATTTGTATTTTTCAAATAGGCTTAGAAACGTCGAGATTTTAAGTTTGAGCAAAAAAAAATTCTGTCTGTCGGTTTGTCTGTCTGTAACTTTTATTGTGCGCACATTTACTCTGGAACTGTTTAAGATATTAACTTGAAATTTGGTACACGTGTGTATTTTAACGAAATCTGGAACTAAATTGTATTTTGATCTTATTCCATTGAAGGGTTGGGATAAATTGGTTTAAATGAGGGTACATTAGCCACCCCGATTACCACCCCCACCCCACTATTAAAGGTGGTAGAAAAAAAACTGTGATTTAGAGTGTGTACCAAATGCCTTAATTTTATTTCTTCATCTACCCCCACTACCACCCCCACTACCGATGTGGCATATCGTTTTATGTTATTAAAGTTCCATAAACAATTATTTCCACATACAAAATTTTTTTCGTTGTGAGATACTTGGATAGAAAATCTGGATGTGGAAGTAGTAATTCCTTGGACAACGGTTTTTATATTCGCACTTAAATAAACTTATTTGCAACAGTTATTTTGGTCCTAAGGCTTTTGCAGAGATGTTGATGACTTGTAGACTGGTTTTTCGAGTTTCCTTCTGCGTTAAACATTTTGAATCCTTGACGTTTCAACCATGTTATCGTGGTCTTCTTCTGAAGCGAAGTCTTCGCTTCAGAAGAAGACGAAAGCTTTCAAAATGTTCAGTGCAGAAGAATACTCGATAACCAGTCTACAAGTCACAAAAGTTATTAATATTATTCTATTTAATCGTCACAAAGAATATTGAATAACCAAATAAATATTCTAAAGCTATTATAGTAAACTTCTCTAGCATCGGGTATATGAATATTTTTATAGGTTTACAGATAATGGAAGATATCAATGCCAAATATGCAGGCGGAATATCAAGTATTTCTCCTGTACAGGATTTCTATAGCAACACAAATGTTTTTATCACAGGCGGTACTGGATTTTATGGAAAAGTTCTTATAGAAAAGCTTTTGAGGTCGTGCCCAACAATTTCTAAGGTTTATATTTTAATTAGATATAAAAGGGGAATTGATTCAAAGACTAGACTTATGGAAATATTCGATGATATTCTATTTGAAAGGTTAAAGAAAGAATGCCCAAATTTTTACAACAAGGTAATCGCAATAAAAGGAGATTTACTCATGCCAGACTTAGGAATAAGTCTCGAAGATAAGCAGCTATTAGTGAATGAGGTAATTTTCTTAAAATGAATTCAGCAATTGTTAATACAAATGAAGTTTTAAAACTAATTTCTCTACTACTGTTAGATAATAGCCTCATTGTTTCACTGGATTAAGGTAACTTGATGTATATCATGGAATTATTCGGTCAGTTAATATCAAAGTTAATTTATTCTCTTACGTTTCGATTTACCATCATCGTCAGAAAACCATGTGTATTAAATTTGATGTCTTTATTAAAGAATGGCGGTGTGCAACATTACGTCTATTTGAAATACTCATTAAGCTTATAGAAAATATGTAACATAGGAGGTATGCACTCTTGTCTTATAGATAGGTATGAATGCATCAATACAAATATATAATAATGCGGAATCTGCGTTTTTCCTGTTTTAGATTAATATCATATTCCACGTAGGAGCCACAGTAAATTTCGATGGGAAATTAACAACAGCAATTCTCACTAATGTTCGGAGTACAAGAGACCTGGTGCGCCTGGCACACCAAATGCCAAATCTCAAAGTGATGATGTACGTTTCAACAGCTTACTCTAACTGCATCCACGATGTTATTGAAGAAAGAATATATTCACCACTGTTTGACCCGAACACGATGATTTCAGTAGCAGAAAGTCTACCGAATAATGCTGTTGAAAACATGAAAAATGTGTGAGTAGCTGTTCTCGTCTAATCTAAAGTTTCATAGCTCACAAAATTTAAATATTTATTTTATTGGCATTGCACTAAATTGAATTCCTAATTTCAAAATTACATAATGCATTCCTTTGCGTAGAAAGCACGAAATTTAACATAATTAAAAACACATATGATTGATGAAACAATAGTAGAATGCAAGCTTCACGGCTCTTGTCCAATGAAGTGGTTTCTTCCAGGTGTTGCTGTGATTGTTGAATTTGACTCGACGTTTCGCTGATCATGTCAGCTTCTTCATTCTAAAGACTGAAGTTGTTGTGTTTTGCTCCTCGTTATATATCTTGGCGAAGCACAACGAATGAGCAGCGAAACGAAACAGCGCCGAGGTATATAACGAGGAGCAGAATACAATAACTTTCAGTCTTTACAATCCTTCTGAAGAACCTGACAGCACGATCAGCGAAACGTCAAATCAAATTCGATAACCACGGCAACACCCAGATGAAACCACCTCAATGATGAAACAACTTTGTCCAATAAAAAAAACCAACTAACAAGTACGAAGGAAATTGCAATGACAACTATTACGGAAAATAAAATATCAACAATGTTTTGACTTCCTCTGAAACTATCAACATTATGAACATCGTTCATCACGTCGGGGTCACCAATTTATGGGGTATAACCATAAATAAATTGAATATTCAATATAAAAGATGTTTATATTTCAATTCCTCTTTTTTAAATATTTTCCAAACTTGGCGCCTATTTCATAGTACAGAAACTAGAGGCTTTAACTTTTGAATATGAATAGATTTGTTGTTTTTTTTGTAAATTTAATAGTAAATGTGTCATAGAAAAGTTTCTATATTATTCGAAGAGTGACCTTTCCCAGGCCTGGAGCCAGCCTCCGGTTCGCCCTGATTCAATCAGAGTTGCAAGACTGAGCTATGGCACAGTGTAACAACTATTGAGCTCAGACCCACGAAATGAGGCAGTCGGGGCTCCATATAAAGGGGGCTTCGACCGACTCTACCTAAAAGTGGCTACTTGGGCTCGATAGAGAATGACTGAGATGGATGGTAGGGCTGATAACAGGACACTGAACAATCACCTGCATACAGTGCGGTTGGAAGATGATGCTACCTGTCAGATGTGTGGAGTGGACGATGAAACCATCACTCATATTCTATGCCAAAAGGAGCGTATTTCGGAAGGCTGTTTCTACAGCTGGAGGGACTACGGGATCTACCACTGAAAGGACCGCTCTCCCTAGGGGATCCTAAATATCGCTAATGTACAGTGGTCCGATAGACCTGGGTACTGCGGATCTTCAAATTTTCTCGCGTTTCTAATAATAATAATAATATTATCTAGGGCTTACTAATTTGTAAGGGTTGTGGGGGTGAATGCCATTCTTTTCAGAGATGACCATTAGGGCTGAAGAAGAATCAAATTTTGAGAAGAATATGCTCCATGCAACATTAGTATAAATTGATGGTCATTTAGTCACAACGACTTCAAAGTTGCGGTTTTAGCTTTAGAAATAAGTATTTTATAATGGCTTCCGCTTAGCGGAAAATGCTAGAGACAAGTAAGAAAGCTACTAAACTGAGGACGAATTTCGTTTTTATACTAGCATGATCAGACTTAGATCATTAGTATATAGAGAGAATGGTTATTTTTTTATTTTTCATATTTAATGTTAAATATTAATTGTATCAAAGAAGTTGATAAAATGGGACCTTCAGTTAAGATCAAGTCAATACTGGTTCAAAACTGTAAACAGGCTCTCTTTGAACTTGGCTCGCGCAACTGGGTCAAACTTCTCTTGGTGCCTGGACACAGTAACATTGAGTAGCGAACTGCCAGATGCTCTGGTCAGAGGAAGCTCCCTGCCGTGTCCGGAGCCGGCACTCGGCATCTCTCAATCAAATACCAAGAAGCCAATAGAGAACTGAGCTCCTTACTCGTTCCTAGTCCTTTGACTTCTGGGCCTCCCACCGCGAAACTCCTTTTTTTTAAATAAATTTTGATCTCTTCAGCTTATATCCTGGCTTCTAATTAATGTAAAAGGGTCTATTTTTTTCAATTGTTCATTTCTTGAAGCACCATTAGCAGATGATGAAAGTATTTAGCTGGATACACTTTTTATATAAGAAAATGTATTGCAAAAAATGGATCTTATCCATTAGTGCAACTTTCGAATAATTTTAAAAATATATCGCCGCTGTAACACACGTTCAAGAAGCTACAATTTAAGAAAAATAAATTCTTAATGTAACCAAATGGCAGTTTTTATTATGAAACTTCAATAATTTTTCAAAAATCTATCTTTTATTTGTAATTTCCTATAATAAATTACATCTACAGGACCTAAAATGTCAAAAAGTTTCATTAATTATTTTTTTAGTAATTTCGGTTTATGTAAATTTTGAATTTATCGTGGTTTCCATTTTTCTTTTTGAAAAGAAAACAAAATGGCAGATCGGATTTGAACCTGTGTTGTTTTATTCATAATTTATTTACAAACATTTTGATTCTTTATTTGGCCTGATCCGATAAACAGAACCCGAGATATTAAAAAAAATCGAGACCAAAATATGTTTTCATCATACCTCCCTCGTAAGTATACTCTAATTCCATTGTTTTGTCGATCGCAAGTGACGCTTTATGTACCAAATATTGGTTGCCATTGACAACGGGTCGTTATTTTTTCATAACGTCCCTAGGGAAATAAAGTAAATTTGTGAGAATATTCCCTTTTATATAACAAGTATTGAATTTAAATGTTTTAACTTTTTTGGAAGTAAATCCAGACAAACCTTACTTTCTATATCTTCTATACTTATCCAACATTATTTTCAAAAATGTTCAGAACTATTATAATAATATGATTTAATTTATCTTGATAGTAGTTGTCATTTGAATAGAAGCCGAATTCTAAATTTATTTTATTGGCGGTTGCCATGGATATTTCAAGCATCGCTAACTTTACTATTTGCAAATATGAAATTTTACTCAAATAATTATAGTTTTCCACTAGTTTTCCACTAGTTTTTCTCTAGTTTTTTTCTAATTTAATGATTCATGGGCATGACGAAAAATATAATATGAACCGCGGGTCGTACAGTGCGATTTTTTGGTCTAGAATACTTACAAACCTCGACCCTACGGGTCTCGGATTGCAAACTGTATTCTCAACCAAAAAAAGGGCACTTAGGAGGACCCTTGGTACATAAATAACTCTATTTACAAAAAACGCTCCACTCCCAGATTGGACAAAACTTTCGGAAAACAAGCAGATTGCATTTCCGCCCCCTACAAAAAATCTTTGGAAACGTATTTTTGATGTTTTATTCGATTAATACTGATTTCATAAATTTTTTTAGAAACATCAACGTACTTACATTGTTTTGTATTTTACTTGTTTTATTATCTGTGCATTGAATACCGACTTACCTTTAAGACCTACCATCTTAGAGTTAATGATAAAAATGATCATCATGTTGAAATTAGTATAGAATTAATTGAACAGTATGCAAAAGGTTAGTAATATTGTAATATTGTATGCTACTATGTTACTTTTACTTAGTAGGCTAAATGTTAAGTCTCATTGTTTTTTTTTTCTTTAATTTTCAATTTGTGAAGATCGAAAATCTTCTGATTTATAAAATAACAATCATAAATCACTAAATTCCATAACATTACTGAGATAATATTTTAAGAGATACGAGTAAGCCAGTTAGATTTCTTAATACATTGACGGCACCTTGAGATAGTCCTAGTATACCAGATCAGATCTTTGTCAGGAGTTATTAAGAACAGAAGAGTATATACGATTTATTAACTCTAGGTTTTTGCAAGATTTCCCAAACACCTATGTGACAACTAAGCATATAGCAGAAGCTATTGTTCTTCAAGATGGTTATAACTTGCCAATTGGATTACAAAGACCAGCTATAGGTAAGATTCTATTTAATTGTATTGACATTAATTTGATGAAAGTCACGTTGTAGTCGGAAAGCGAGACCCTTAAAATATGCAAAATAAAACAACTCGCGAAAAACTAAAGTCATATTCTTCTGTAAAATTACCTGCCGAATTCGATAATGGAGGTCGCGGTTCGATTCAGAATTGTCCAATCGGAAAAAATCGCACTTTTTCACATTTTTATGAAATTTTTCGGAAATACAGCATTTTACATTTCCTACATCCCATATAGTCCAATTAAATAAGTCGACAAATCAAAATATTGAGGTAAATACTTGAATTTTTGATATAAGTTACTTTGATGTATTAGAACACCATTAATGAAAGAAAATTTATTTTGAACCCCCGGGAAGGGGTGAAAAAAATTATAATAAAGTGTTTTTTCAAAATTACTCAAAATGTGTAAAAGCTAGTAAAAAAGGTTTCAAATAAAAATTGTAAAGCATGAAATTTTACATAAAAATGATCTCTTGACTTTTTTGGTATTATTAAAATTAACAGAGTTAGGGTGGTTAGAAGTTAAGGGATGATATGTACAACTTTAAAAAATCATAGCGTGTTGAAAAGTTAATGAATTTAATTTTTTCTTTTTCTATTTACTCAGAAAAATATAAACTTTCGTTTCAGCGAAATGGATGTTTTTTTAAATTGTTAATAAAAAAGTTATAAAAATTTTAATTTTTTTATTTTCAATTAAAACCACTTGGAACGGTGAAACGAATTTTTCTATATACCATTCTGTTCATCATTTAATATACTGAACATTTGCTTTTGAATTTTTTTTTTACCCATCATTTTCAAGCAGGTATGAATTTAATTACCTGTTTAATTTTTTTCCAAACGTAAGACACTGCTCTTGTGACGTCACGATAACTGAAAAGAAATAAAGAATGCGTACGACAAAGATAAAATTGTTTCGTAGCTGCTGCGTTTCCTACAAAACGCGCATACGTAACATCTATAGGGCATCTGCACGTGACGTCACAGCTAACCTCAAAAATATGTGTTTCTTAAGAATTAAGATTATTACGCAGCTATTATTAAAATTTCTACCTGGTTCCCGTATTTTCAACTAAAATCTAGTTCAGTGTAATGTTTATAAAGTTCTAAACACTTTGTCCTAATAAAATAGGCCTCTTTTTGTAGGTTGGAAATCTAACCTGTAATTAGCAGTCTATTTCTATTAATCAACAATTTTGAAAAATTATTTACGTGAATTTTTAAATATTTGCTTGGAGCCAGTACCGGCTCCAAGCTAAAAATGCGTATACAAACATTAAAAATGAGAATAAACTTGAAAAACTTAAAATTTAAGGTTATGTTAGGTACATGATGCAGATGCCCTATTAGGCAATCCAACGACCTGTCAAAATTATTTTTCAATATGGCGCTGAGGGCAAACATGGGGTTTATTTTAATTAACTCGCGGAAACGTAGCCAAGGCAACCGAAAAAAAACTCATTTAACGAATGAAAATAAAGGATTGCCGGATGTTTGCCCTCAGCGCCATGTTGGAAGTCACGTGGTTTGGATCGCCTAATTAGACTAGTTCACAAGTTCAAGGTTGTGTTAATGCTTGATAAAGCTCGTAAAAATATTAGTGGATTCGGAATGACAGAAAAATGTGCAAAAGTTTCAAACACGCACATAAACAGTTGCAAAAGTTGTAAACAAATGAAGATTGAAAAAATAACGAGTTTCGTTTTTTGCAAATAACTCGAAAACTATTAATATTTAAGAAAATTGAAAGAACGATTCTTAAAGAGGAATGAATTTCCAATAAAAAGCCGAACTCCCGAAACTCTTCTCTATTAGCAGAGCTGGGCAAATATGTACTTACAAATACCTCATAAGTATTTAAATACTAGAAAGTATTTAAATACCAAGTATTTAAATACTTCTTGCAACAAGTATTTGTATTTATACTTGCAAATACTTTATCTGAAATATTTACTACTTAGTATTTGTGAAAATGATCCTAAAGTATTTATAAATACTTAAACTATTTAAATAACTGAGAAGTATTTAAATACTTCTAAAAAGTATTTAAATCCTTTTCTGACAGTATTTAAATACTTTCAGAAGTAGTTGAATGTCAAAAGTATTTAAATAAATACAACAAATATAATCAAATACACCAGGGAGACAGGCAGATACTCGTCAAGAATCAAAACATGTACCATACTATGTAGTTAATAAACACATTGGATGATTCAGTCTTCAGTCATTCACGTCTTAATTCCCAGAAAGTTGGTTGAGAGCAGACATAGACAGTAAGTGTTAACTGTTAAAGTTAGGCTTTTGCAGAGTGAGAGGGAAATATGCGTTTATTTTTGGTTTATTATAAATAATTAAATAACCAAATATACTACAGTCTTTAAAACTGTTTTAAATAATGCCTATTGTTCTAACGAATACAACTATATTTTATTTTATTGTAAATTTCTGTTTTACTTGAATATCGTAGTTTGTCAATGAAAATAGTTCCTAATTTTATTATTAAAGTATGGCATTTAACTATATATAAAGTTTATGATAAAAACTGTATATGGTTGTATTCCTTAGAGCAATGGGGAGTATTTGAAACTATTTTAAGGATTATACCATTTATGATTTTCTAATATTTATAATAAACCGAAAATAAACGCATATTTCCCTCTCACTCTGCATGTATATGTTTTGTGATTGTGACAGAGAACAGTTGAACTAGTGCCATAGTCTCGGTGCTTTATTTGGGTATTTGTAGAAGACGCAAAGGTCTAGCTCTACGGATAAGTAAAAGTCCAATACCCAACTAGAACTGATTAAGTATAGAGGTATTAAAATAGTGTTGTAGAAGTTCCTGAAAGTCATGAAACCTAAAATTTTGACACCTCAAATAGTCAAATAGTATTTAATATAATAATAATAATGATAATGATAATATTAAGTCTTTATTGATTTCTACAAAAATAGAAAATACAATTTGGCGAAGTTTAGCCATTAAAGGCTATTTTTATTACACTTAACTATGCTTCAAAATATTTCAGTGTTATCAAAGTATTTAAATATTCAGAAAGTATTTAAATACTAAGTTTAAACTATTTAATTACTTTTGTTATTTATTATTTAAATACTTTTATCTTTTGAAAATACTTAATATTTAAATACTTTCAATTTTCTGAAAGTATTTAGTATTTAATATTTAAATACTTTTTCAAAGTATTTGCCCAGCTCTGTCTATTAGGTATTAATAATTTTAATTTAATGTTGAAAATAGAGCTCCGCACGACGAACACTAAACCGTTACGATGCTCTGAAACCTGTTGGGAAAAATACAAACGCCTTTGTTACTTTCCTCGCCAACTGACAATTTACAGATGGGCTATTCTCCTTATGACTTATGACGGCAGTATAAATAGATGTGACGCATGCGCGTCTTGTAGGAAACGCAGCAGCTACGAAACAATTTTATCTTTGTCGTACGCATTCTTTATTTCTTTTCAGTTATCGTGACGTTACAAGAGCAGTGTCTTATGTTTGGAAAAAAATTAAACAGGTAAATAAATTCATACCTGCTTGAAAATGATGGGTAAAAAAAAATTTCAAAAGCAAATGTTCGGTATATTAAATGATGAACAGAATGGTATATAAAAAAAATCGTTCACCGTTTCAAGTAGTTTTAATTGAAAATAAAAAAATTAAAATTTGTATAACTTTTTTATTAACAATTTAAAAAAAAACATCCATTTCGCTGAAACGAAAGTTTATATTTTTCTGAGTAAATAGAAAATGAAAAAATTTAAATTCATTAACTTTTCAGCACGCTATGATTTTTTAAAGTTGTACATATCATCCCTTAACTTCTAACCACCCTAACTCTGTTAATTTTAATAATACCAAAAAAGTCAAGAGATCATTTTTATGTAAAATTTCATGCTTTACAATTTTTATTTGAAACTTTTTTACTAGCTTTTACACATTTTGAGTAATTTTGAAAAAACACTTATTATAATTTTTTTCACCCCTTCCGGGGGGGGTTCAAAAAAAAATTTCTTTCATTAATCGTGTTCTAATACATCAAAGTAACTTATATCAAAAATTCAAGTATTTACCTCAAAATTTTGATTTGTCGACTTATTTAATTGGACTAATAACTTTATTTCTAATTATTAATACTTCAGTCAATTTTTGCTCAAAAAGGTCCCTAGCGGGGTAGTTTTGATTTCTTCCATTTTATATGTTTTTGAGGTTCGCTAACAAAATTTCGTGACGCAACATTGAAAAAGATGCAAAAAAAAAAGTAAATAAACTCATTCTTGGCAGTTTTCTGCTTATAACTCGAAAACTATCAGCTTTTCGTAAATAACCTGCCAATTCAAAATGAAAGTATATAAAATTTCCTACAAATTTCATTATTTCAGTTTTTTCTCCGACGAACCGTTCGGGCTCAAGCGCTAGTTAAAAATTGGCGTATTTATAATGGAGACCTGCCTTCCTGCATCCACAATTGCGTTGGCAGCCTTTTTTACATTTACAAGAAATGTGCCGGAGTATCGAGTCCCGGTGCCTTGTTTAAAGTGGTTGGCACTGGACGAGACCACTCCTTGTTTTTTTTCACCCCCACTCGTTCGGGTCTCTTTGTTGCTCGTCGAGTGTGGTTTAACCCGATGACCACTGCTGCATCTGAAAGTAAAAAAACTCTCAGTGAATATTTTCGTGCAGCAGCTGCGGTGGGTTATGGTAGTGAGGCAAAATTAGTTTTACTTTTGTACGATGAAGATACAGAGCTATGAGAAATACGTTTCCTGCTTTTCGTCAATCTCGTCCTGGTGTGCATGAAGGTCTTTGAAAGCATCAATGACTGGTTGCAAGTCATTGTTCTTCTGCAGAACTTTGAGGCATTTCAGTTTCCCCTGACTAAACAAAGCAGAAGTGGTGTAACAACCACTCATCGCGTGCAGGAACAATATATGGTCTGATAGGGTTTTGTCAGCGGCAAGATGATTGTAGAGGGTTTGAAACACCTTTCCTTTTCGTGGTTTCAAAATGAAGATATTCTTTTATCAGGGCTACACAGGCCAATCAAAATCACCAAGAGGTCGATATCTTCCTCCACCACTGTCACATATTCATTTGACGGGGCCAACATTAGAGCTGTTGTAATAATTAGGATATCAGCGTCCTCCACAGCTTGCATTTTTGCATCATCAAATTTTTCCATTAGCATAGACATCAACCGATTCAATACAAAGAGCCTCGAGACTGGGAACGCAGGTACACAATGACGTAGTTGGCCTTGGCTCGTCTGTGAAGGAGTCAAATGGAAGGAAAGAGGTCTTCTAAACCAGACCGAGCAAAATCATTTAGGGAGGCTGGGAGAGAATAAATAAAATAAAAAGACGGAATTATTGAACAGAATTTAAATACAATGTGACTTTGAAAATGCTTTTTTTAGTATTGGAGATGGCATAACAGTTGAAACCAGTCTACATTGTATTCAGCTTAAAATTAGAAAGAATTAAAGGAAGAATTAAATGACAGCCTTTAGCCTATATAATAAAATTTGTAGGAAATTTTATTTACTTTTATTTTAAATAGAAAGGTAATTTACGAAAGGTTGATAGTTTTCGAGTTATAAGCAAAAAACCGCCAAAAAATGAGATTTTTTACATTTTTTTGCATTTTTTTTTTCAATGTTGCGTAACGAAATTTTCTTAGCAAACCTCAGATTCGGATTCAGCATCCCCAAAAACATGTAGAATGGAAGAAATCAAAACTACCCCACAACTTTCCTGGTAAAAACCCAGTTTGACTGGATTATGACTCGGTTTGAGAATTTGGATACATATATTCTGAATCGATTGTCATTCATAAAATTGTACCAAAGATAAAATATTTAGTACAAAAAAATATACATATATATACTTTTCATTCGAGATCACATGGATTTTTCAGTAGTGGCATTGAAAAAGTATGTATCGAAGAAACTTTTTTTGTATTGAAGATAGAGTACTAGTATAAGCAAGTGAAATGTAGTTCTGAATTGAATTTTGAAAAACAAAAAACCGCTGTTTATAAAGTTTGGTGCTCATATAAGTGTACTAAGTTTAAGCGTTGTGTATGCTGTATTACATCCTGGGTTACCGATGCAGCAGATCGTTATTTTTAAATTTAAAAAATTATGTTCATTATGCGTCTGCTGAAAATTGACTGACTTACGTTGAACAATTTTAAAGTTCTGCTAAGTTATATAGAAAAATATCATACTTTTCAAAAAGATTTTAACCAACGGAATTTTTAACAATAGCTCCGAAAATTTAAAACGAAAAATTATGAAAAAAATTCACCATACGAAAAAGCTGTGTTATATCGACGACTAAAGTACTATTCACGTAGAATGCATATTTTTCTAGATCTAACTGATTAAAAGCTGGTATGGTTAAAGTATTCATAAAAAGTGGTAGGTACATTTTTCAGGATAATTTAGTAGATCTTCAAAACTGTTCAACTTAAGTTATTCAAATTTCATCTGGTTGGTTTACAATAGACACATAATGAACACATAATTTTTTCAATTTTATTAGGTCTTCGGTTTTTGTATATTGACGGTTAAGATAAGGGCTATTTTGTAAACGGCGCGCGGCGCATTGTAAATATGCTCTCAGAACATGACAATAAAATGAGTTTTCCGTATATAGTCCATTGAGATAAAGCTTTTACCTTTTTAGTTCTGCAAATGTTCTGCGACCTGACCGCACGACATGTACCCCACCTGTGGTCAATATTTCCTTATTTTATTCAAATTGACCAAAAAAATTTCGATCCGACAAGCCCTCGCAAGCATAGCACCGAAAAAACGGAAAAAGGAGTGGTTTTTTCAATTTAGGGGTAGCAGTTGGACGATAGGTCGGACAATATTGTCACCATTGTGTTCCCCCCCGTTTTCGAGGGAGGGAACACGATTGTGACAATATTTTCCGACTTAGCGTCCAACCGCTACCTCTAAATCGAAAAACCACCCCCATTTCCGATTTTTAGGTACTACGCGTGCGAGGGCTTGTCGGATCGGGATTTTTTTGGTCAATTTGAATAAAATGAATAAATATTGACCTCAGATGACCTAACCCATCCCCGGGGGGGTTGAAACTACCTTCACCCTCCAATAATGAAGTGCCACGAGAATAACGAAAATCAGCTGGAAAGCGCCCCTTTTCGAAGGCGAGGAATATGATGGTGATAATATTTCCCAACCGAAAAAAACTCTCTTTTCCGATTTTTCGGTGCTAGACTTGCGAGAGCTCCTCCTCGGGATTTTTTTTGGGTCAATTTGAATAAAATAAATAAATATTGACCACAGGTTCGTTATTGGAGGTGGGGGTAGTTTCAATCCCCGGGGGTAGGTTAGGTCACCAGTGGTCAATATTTACTGTTTTATTCGAATTGACCAACACAAAACCCGACCCACCGAGTTCTCCCAAGCCTAGTACCAGAAATTCGGAAACGGTTTTTTTCGGTTTGAGGGTAGTGGGGGAAATATTGTCACCATCGTACTCCCCGTCATAAAAAACGCTGCTACTGCTTTCCAGCTGATTTTCTTTATTGGAGGTGGGGAGTAGTCTCAACCCCCGGGGGGTGGGTTAGGTCACCTGTGGTAAATATTTACCTATTTTATTCTAACTGACCAAAAAAACAGGCCCTCGCAAGCCTAGCACTGGAAAATCGGGAAAGGGGGTGGTTTTAAGTGGGTGAAGGGTATATCGGAAAATATTATCACCATCGTATTCCTCGCCCTCAAAACGGGGGTAGATCGCTTTCCAGCTGATTTTCGTTGTTCTCGTGGTACTCAATATTGGAGGTGCGGGTAGTTTCAACCCCCGGGAGTGGGTTAGGTCACCTGTGGTCAATATTTACTTATTTTATTCAAATTGACCAAAAAAATTCCGATCCGACAAGCCCTCGCAGGCATAGCACCGAAAAAACGGAAAAAGGAGTGGTTTTTTTCAATTTAGGGGTAGCAGTTGGACGACAGGTCGGACAATATTGTCACCATTGTGTTCCCCGCCCTCGAAAATGAGGGGATACATGTCTTGCGGTCCGGTCGCAGAACTTTAGGGCTTTTTGCCTTTTTCAAGGGACTAATATGGTAAGTCTCTAATAGTAATGCATATCTGAATACTTTCAATGAATACGCATATTAGCAATGACATACCACTGATTATTATATATTTTAGCTTGGATATAAATGTGCTGCTAAATGGTTCATAATTTCCGTAAATTCTGAACGACCATATAATGAAGATCTGAATCAATCCACATACTTTTATTAAGTTATCTTCAATTACATATGGGCTATTTTTATTAATTTCACTAAATGACGGGGTTCTAAAGAATTACTTTTCTGAAAATGAGTAGATTCAATATTTTACGATTTCCTGCATATGTTTACAGTAAAGATTTCTCATCTGATCTCCTCATGTTATACAAAACTGTTCATTTTTTAAACTATAACAATATTTACGATAATATAATACTTTTAAGAATCTGAAAAAGTATTTACCCAAAACTTGCCTGTCTATAAGACTTGACTACACTGTATATTTTTTAACTAAAAGTTTATCAGGATTTCTTCCTGGCAATAGTGACAACTATATTCCAAATATTATTTCCCCTGCCATTTCTTTTGAGAGTGACATCCCTGTATAATTTTTACTAAAAGTATGTCAGGTTTTACCCTCGGTAATTGCGTCAACTACAATCTATATATTATTTCTCATAATTATTTTTTATAGTAATCGCCCTGTATATTTTTTATATTTGTCTTCCATGACAGTTGTGCTAACTACATGCAAAATATTATCATCCTTCACAATTTTCATTAATATTTTTAGGGTGACCACCATGTACAATATTTTTTTATTTTTCTCTAACAATTCTGTTAACTGCATGCGATTTGAAGGAAACAACTACTTAGTATAGCCCACTAAGGCTAGAGGTCGCCGCTCTTGGTACTTGCAAAAAAGCAAGTCGCTATACGCCAGTGACATTTGTCCGACGTATAGTAGCATCTGACCATGTGAGAGTTTACCTCTCACCGTCACTATGACCTATGGCATACTGAGGAGAACATGATAAGTTCGAAACCAGTCTATGTCTGGTTAGGAACAGGCAAATGATAGTTGGTTACTGATCACGATTTGAAGGTATAATTCAATGCATATATATATATATATATGTTATATGCTAAACAAACTGTATTAATCCATTCAAACGTATAAGTATCTTATCCAACAAGTTACTTTATATCCTTATCTCGGTACGTGATATAATTTGATATACCTTATCTAAAGCGATAACAACTTCCTTTTAAAACAAAGCTTTCTCATGTAAAACGCTGGCATAGCATAATTCCGAGAAATGCATGTGCCTACGTTGATAGCAGTATGTTATAAATATCACCCAGAGACGCATCTGCAGACAGTCTACATTTAGTCTTTATACCTACAACATTTAACTATTGTAACAAATATATAATCATATAAAATATTTTGTAAAACCAAGAATAAAAGTTTTTAAAAAGTGAACACAGTTCTAAGTGATATAAAAGTGGCGCAGTCGGTAGGATTGGTAATAACGCCTGGAAGAAGAGCCTAACCAACGAAAACCTCCCCGAAGAATAAGGAACACCCCAAAAAGGGCCTAACTTCAGGAAAGGATCGCCGGAATAAGGAGACCTTTGACGACGGGCGGCGGATTCCAATCCCTAAATCAAGAAAGAACCTACAAATGAATATTTATTACGTGTAAGTACTTATTGAATCATCTCGTTTTTAGTGCAAATTTAATTAAAATAATAATCATTTCTTGCGTATTGTCCGTGGAAAGAACAGTTCTGTTGTCCATTGCTACTATAAGTAAAATAAATCTAAGTTTTCAAATTCAAATTAGTTTATGCCAGTAACTACTCGAAATATGGCTCACCAACAACAACAAAACCAACAACAGCACGAGCCACAACCTCAACCTCAACCTCAACCAGACGCTGTTGAACCGTATAAATTGAGCGAAATATTTTCAATTATTCCTGAATATGACGGTAATCAAATAAATTTAAATACATTTCTAAACTCATGCAGAACTGCTTTTGGCATGTCAATTGGTAATCAGGTGGTACTCTTAACTGTTCACATAAAAAACAAATTAAAAGGTCGTGCAGCTGAACTAGTGAACTCTAGAAATCCCACTCATTGGGAAGAAATTAAGACTCTTTTAGAAAATCATTTCGGAGATAGTAGAGACCTAACCTCCTTAATACAGGACTTACAAAGAATGCGGCAGCTTCCCGGTGAATCTCCACTTACGTTTATTGCGCGCTTACAAACCCACGAAGCAAAAATGCATGCTTCTGTTCATAAACAGCGGTTAACGGCGGCGCAAAAACAAGCTCAAACGCAATTAACCGAGGGTATGGTTTTGAACACCCTACTCACGGGACTAGAACCCAAACTCGCGCATGTTGTTAGGGCAAGCGACCCCGAGAATATGCTAAAAGCAATAACGAGAGTTCGAAAAGAACTCCAGTTAAACTACTTTGAAACTCAAAAAACCAATCGCAACAATAGTTCAATCACTCCCACGCGTAACCAAAATTTCCCCTTACCTGCAAGACATTGTTCATTTTGCAAACGTACGGGGCACGTCGCTAACGAATGCCGTCAAAGACAACAAAGTTCTCGACCCCCAAATTTTGGTACTCCCCAAATTTATCCTAGACCTAACTTCTATAATCAAAATCCTGGAAATTCACAAAATTTCCAACAACCAAGACCTAACTACTATAACCAAAACCCCGGAAGCTCACAAAACTTTCAACAACAAAGACCACCGGTCATTGCTCCAAACCCAAATTTCAATAATGCAAGACCACCTGCGATTCAACCTAACCCTAATTATTATAGACCAAATTCAAATAGGAAAACGCTTCATCTCAATCAAAATACTGAACCCGAAAATCTAGAGCAACAAAATCAAAGTTATTACGCTCTCGATACGAAAATATCAACGAGGGATATTATACTGATAATAACCCCTACACAAGTCCGAACTATTATACAGCTAATACTTCGGAATACGACAACAGCAACGAAGACTATTATACTGCTAATAGTCCCTCCGAAAATTATTACACGGACGAATCGACTTTCGATACAACACCTGTATATAATCGGGATTTTCGATCAGGCCCACATGCCCAGTCGAACCCGCCTTATCACAAAACCGGAGACCCCGAGATGACAGTATTGCAAACCCAATTTGGCAAAATGAACTTGGACAATTTCAACCCAAATCTCAACTTCCCGGAACAACAGTTCCTATAAGCCCCTTATTGTCTGTCAAATCCAAAAATTTGTATTATATCTATGACATTACTAACACGCATAGATTATTAATTGACACGGGCGCAGGACTATCCATATTCAAACCTAAAATTTGTGAAAACTATAGTAAGAGATGTCCAGAAAACATTACGATCCAAGGCATAACTGACCAAAAAATAAATATTAACGAAGCCGTCTTTATCCCGTTTGACAACAATGAACCATTCAAAATTTATGTATGTGATCTTGACATAGAATTCGATGGACTCCTAGGGTCTGATTTCTTAGAACACTACAATTGTATAGTGGATATAAAAAACAAAAAACTTGTAACAAATTTCAAAACAATCCCGATCCACAAAGTCACAGACCAGGGTCTGCCAAAGGTACAAAATTACCCAAATCCAGATAATCATGATATCACTCGTAATATATCAAATATAATTTCAGTTGAACCACGTATAGAACAAATTACCAAACTTAAATGTCACTTGTTCAATACGGAAGCTATACTGCTAGCTACCGAAGTAGACAAGGTAAGACTCCCTAACGCGATAGTTCAGATAGACGATAAAGGTGAATTTATTACCTCTATATTAAATGTAAATGCGGTACCCAAAACCGTTAATTTTTCAAATTTAAAACTAGAGCCGATCCAAAATTTCTCACTGAATAATATAGACGAAGAAACCTCCCAAACGTGCGTAGACAGACATTATGAAATAAAAAACCAACTCCGTCTAGACCACCTAAACATGGAAGAAAATGAACTAATAACTCAACTTTGTCTAGAATACGCGGACATTTTTTATCTTGAAGGTGACCAACTAACTTTCACCAATGAAATTAAACACGCGATAGATACCAATGATGCGAAAGCAGTATTCACGAAATCGTACCGATACCCTCAGATACACAAAGAAGAAGTCAAAACGCAGGTATCCAAAATGTTAGAACAAAATATTATTCGTCCCTCTAACTCCCCCTGGTCATCTCCAGTGTGGGTTGTCCCTAAGAAACTTGATGCTTCGGGTAAGCCGAAATGGCGTGTGGTTGTAGACTACAGAAAACTCAACGAGTTAACTGTAGGAGACAAATACCCTCTACCCAACATCTCAGATCTCCTGGATCAATTAGGCAAGTGCCAGTACTTCACAACATTGGACTTGGCCTCTGGGTTCCACCAGATCGAGATAGACCCGAAAGACATCCCGAAAAGTGCATTTAGCGTAGACAACGGACACTATGAATTCGTTCGTATGCCCTTCGGCCTTAAAAACGCCCCTTCCACCTTCCAAAGGGTTATGGACAACATCCTCATGGGCATTCAGAACGAGAGATGTCTGGTATATATGGATGATATTATCATATATTCCCCGACAGTTCACGAACACATTTCTCGTCTCACAGAAGTGTTCAAACGCCTTCGAAATGCTAACTTAAAAATCCAACCTGATAAATGCGAGTTCCTTCGTAAAGAAGTCGCATACCTGGGTCACCTCATAACTAAAGAAGGAGTAAAACCAAACCCCGATAAGGTACAGTGCATCCAAAACTTTCCGCAACCCACTAACCAGAAGGAAATCAAATCCTTCCTCGGGTTGGCAGGTTATTATCGCAGATTTATAAGTAATTTCGCGAAACTATCCAAGCCCCTCACCAAATTGTTACAAAAGGATGTCCCTTTTGCTTTCGACTCAGAATGTCACAAATCCTTCGAGGAATTGAAACAAGCCCTCACTTCGACCCCAGTACTTATCTACCCAAACTTCGACGAAACGTTTCTACTCACCACTGATGCAAGCGCGTTCGCCATCGGCGCCGTGCTCTCACAAGGCCCCATTGGCAAAGACTTACCAATAGCTTTCGCCTCAAGGACCCTCTGTAAAGCCGAAACCAAATACTCAACCATAGAGCGTGAACTTTTAGCTATAGTATGGGCCGTGAAACACTTCCGTCCATACATATTTGGTCGGAAATTTAAACTAATAACCGACCATAGGCCTCTAACGTGGCTCTTTTCGATAAAAGACCCCGGAAGCCGCCTAGCACGCTGGCGACTGAAGCTTGAAGAGTACGAATACGAAATCGAATATAAACCAGGCCGCATTAATAAAAATGCAGACGCTCTTTCCCGCATAAAGATAAATCACATTCAAGATTCCTCTAACTTTCAAGCAGAATCAAAACTAGTAACGTACCCCATTCAAAGTCCCTCAACTCCAATAGAACCCGATCCTGATAGTCAGGACACGACAAGCGACACGACGGAAACAAACGAACAAGAAGATGTCCTGAACGAATTCGAAACTTTCGTAAAATTGTATAAAACCAAGTCACTTATCGACTATTCTAAAATTGAATTTTCAAACGGGCAACTCTTGGACAAAACCAACAAAAATATAGTGACCTTTTTCCAACAAAACAATCTCAAAGATTTTCATTATAAAATCCTTGAAGACTTGTTCGAAGAAAACGCAGACTTCCGAGATTTAGAATTAAATAAATTATCGAGTAAGTCGGTGCGACATAGAAACTATTTTATCGTGGCTCTACCATACGACCCCGAAACCGTAATCCAAAATCTATTCATCTCGCTATACAAAGGTCGTGAAGAGTTCGACGACTCCAAAACGTATTGTATCGAAAACAATGTCGAACTTCCTATTCTCGAAATTTTGTCATTTCTTTTATCGGAAAAAGACGTGAAACTTAAAATATGTCAAAACGTTACTAGAACACCCAGTGACGACGAAATCCCAATTATTATCGACCAGCATCATACTGGCAAAGCTCATCTCCACCGCGGAATAAATGAGACTATTCGTCGTATTCGAGAGAAATACAATTGGAAAGGATTGACAAAAGACGTCGAAAATTTCATAAAAACCTGCAAAATCTGCCAAGAAACAAAAATCTGTCGCAAAAATTTAGATAACCCTCTCGTAATTACGGAGACGCCTAAATCCCCTTTTGAACGTATAAACATAGACGTCCTAGAAGTCCCAACGAAAAATTACGCACTTACTATACGCGACGAACTTACAAAATTCACTCAAGCGTATCCTATCAAAGATAAATCAGCAAAATCAATCGCAAACACTCTGCTCGTTTACTTCCAGCACTTTGGAACACCCCTTCGAATTCATTGCGATTATGGCCGAGAATTCGATAACGCCATCCTAAAAGATTTATGTCTCCTCTATGACATCAAAGTAACGCAGTCTAGTGTCGGACACCCCCAATCTAATGGTTCCTTAGAAAGGTTCCACGCTACCTTGTTGGAAATGATCCGAGCACACGTGGCAGAACACCCTGACGAACACCCCTTCAACATATTACCTTACGCGATAATATGCTATAATACCTCTACTAATAAAACTCACGGATTTACACCCTACGAGTTAGTTTTCGGACACACGTCCAGTAGACCACCTGAGACGCTATATAATCAGGAAGAACTAGTCACGAAATACGTCAGAGACTTAAATAATCGCCTGTCTTATTATTATAAAGTCGCGCGCGCCAGAACTGAAACACAAAAACAAAAAGCGAAAGTTCGGTTCGACGCCCACGTTTCAAAGGAAACCCCCGAATATCAGATTGGTCAAAAGGTGTATTTAAAAGAATCCCAAATCACCGATAAGTTACGTAATAAATATAACGGGCCATTTGAGATTTTGGAACTTCACAAAAACTCAGCCACCCTCCTTAACAAAAAAACAAAACAAAAAACTAAAGCTAACTTTGACAGGTTAAAACCATATATTGAAGCCTAAATTGCCTTACAGGTTCACCTTGCTGATCGGAGCAGCCATGTCCCAGTACCAAATAACACCCATCAATAACACCGTCGGAGTCTATTACCACGACGAAACGAGGATAATAATTTCCAATAATAAATGGACTCTGCTAGTCCATAAAAATCTATCAAGCCTCGAAGAAGCCTTTATCAACAACAACAAAATCTTAGAATCAATTGTCAATATATTCACCCCCGATACACGCGAAACAAAAGAATTCCTAGTCAAAGTCAAAACACACGTAACACTCTTAAACCAAGTGTCAAATTCCCTCAAAGTAAAATTTGAAGAAATCTTTGTTAACACCAAACGATTCAAGCGTGGTATATTAAATGGAGCGGGTAGTATATTTAAAGCAATTACCGGCAATCTAGATGCTGAAGATGGACAATTCTTCACAGACAGTATCAATAAATTAAACAAAGATCAACATCAAATAGAAAACCTCCTGAAAAATCAAATATCCGTTACCTCTACCGTCATAAAAACCTTTAACGAAACGGTTCAAAACATGCAAATTAATATAGTAACGTTTAACGAGGATATGAAAAAGATTCAAATCGGATTGCATAAAGTAAATGATAGAGTTGCACTGGTTCAAGCCGAACTAAAATTTATCGAAACATGTGAAAAATTGACTGAAAGTTACTTGTACCTCCAGAGCAACCTTGATGACATTTTGAACGCGATCACATTTGCTCGTCTGAAAATAATACACTCTTCAATTATTTCACCCGAAAGTTTGATTACTGCACTTCAGGAAATCTCTCAAAACTTAGTAAAAAATAATTTACCCCTACCGGTAAAATATTCAGAAATTCCCCAATACTTAGAAATTATCGAACTAGAAGCCTTTCAATCAAAATCAGATCTTGTTTTCGTTCTAAGAATACCACTAGTAGAACAACAACTCTATACCCTGTATCATTTGTATCCTATCCCTATACTAGACAACAGAACTGGCCTTCACCATGTCTTGTCATTCTCACAAAAATTCATTGCGCGTAACGATGATTCACTAATGTACATCCCCGTCAAGGACCTGAGTACATGCAAACAACTAGATTCCCATAAGAAACTATGCTCAGACCTCTACGCCTACCCGATCGACAGCAGTGCAGCATGCGAAGCCCAGCTACTGAAAAACTTCAGAAAAATCCCCGAAAACTGTGTAAGTTCCCTCGTCTATGGACAAGGTTATAACGTTCAGAAACTACAAGGCAATGTGTGGTTAATAATTGTCTCTGAACCCATTCATATCACCATAAACTGTAATAAAATGGACACGAAAATTACCAGTGTTAATAAGAACTCCATATTAAAACTACATCCGGACTGTTACGCGTTTGTCGGTATAACAAAAGTGCAAGCAGAAAGCCGCAATACCATCAACATTACAGACAATTCCCATCCAGTGGTTATACCCTATGACTGTTGTAGTGACATTCCCGAAAAACTCCAGCTACCCAAGTTGGAACCTCTCCAGTTCGATCACCTAAATGTAGAAAATCTAGACATAGCCAACCACAAACTCGAGCAATACTCTAGAGATCTAGACAAACTAATAAACGAGCCGTTTATAACCAAACATTTTTCCTTAAGCATGTATATAGTTATTGGTCTGTCCATCTGTCTTCTAGCCGCCTTCATCGCCTGGAAATGCAGGAAAAGATGCTGTGGTTGTAAGGAATCCAAGGACACCACCCCTAATGAAATGCTGAAAAGAATTGGCACCCTCCTGAGAAGAAGACCTCATCTACCTACAGAAGAGGAAGAAATGACCGATTTTCCCTCAAAAGTCGGTGAATAACACCGACTTTTCAAAAAGAAAGGGAGTTGTTATATGCTAAACAAACTGTATTAATCCATTCAAACGTATAAGTATCTTATCCAACAAGTAACTTTATATCCTTATCTCGGTACGTGATATAATTTGATATACCTTATCTAAAGCGATAACAACTTCCTTTTAAAACAAAGCTTTCTCATGTAAAACGCTGGCATAGCATAATTCCGAGAAATGCATGTGCCTACGTTGATAGCAGTATGTTATAAATATCACCCAGAGACGCATCTGCAGACAGTCTACATTTAGTCTTTATACCTACAACATTTAACTATTGTAACAAATATATAATCATATAAAATATTTTGTAAAACCAAGAATAAAAGTTTTTAAAAAGTGAACACAGTTCTAAGTGATATAAAATATATATATATATATATATATATATATATATATATATATATATATATATATATTTTATATCACTTAGAACTGTGTTCACATTTTAAAAACTTTTATTCTTGGTTTTACAAAATATTTTATATGATTATATATTTGTTACAATAGTTAAAATTACCAAATAATATTTTAGTTTTTGAGGGTTGCTACCCCCTCAGCCCCTATCTACATAGGATATTGTTCCGTTTTCTTGAAGTATAGATACATAGTTATTTTTCCACCGAATATGGTTAATGCAAAAACCATATTAAAAAAGTTACGAAATAATATTTTAGTTTTTGTGGATTGCTACCCCCTCAGCCCCTACCTATATCAGATTTTGATGTGTTTTGTTGAAATATATGTGTATAGTTATTTTTCCACCGAAGATAATTAATGCACAAACGATATTAAAAAAGTTACAAAATAATATTTTATTTTTTGTGGATTGCTACCCCCTCAGCCCCTACCTATATCGGATTTTGATGTGTTTTCTTGAAATGTATGAATATAGCTATTTTTTCACTGAAAATGGTTAATGCACAAACGATATTAACGATATTAAAAAAATTACAAAATAATATTTTAGTCTTTGAGTTGCTACCCCCTCAGCCTCTACCTATATCAGATATTGTTCTGTTTTCTTGAAGTATAGATATATAGTTATTTTTCCACCGAATATGGTTAATGCACAAACGCTATTAAAATAGTTACCAAATAATACTTTTATTTTTGTGGAATGTTACCCCCCCAGCCCCTATCAATATCGGATTTTGTTCTATTTTCTTGCAAGATATGTATAAATCTATTTTTCCACTGAAAATAATTTATTTAACGCAAAGGAAAAAAAATATGGAGGATTGCCAAAAAGATTGCTATATTCACTCCGCCGAAATTTTTCAATATTCCATTTTACAGTGTAGGCCCAATTTCTACATCTTTCAATTGCTCTTGCTTGAGAGCTTTCTTTGCCCGATCGTCTGGAAGATCTATCTAGACAGTATTGACTTCTACCATGTTCTGCAATTTTTCCACACGATATGCAATCTTCCTTGTATAGTTTTCTGGATATAGCAGGAATTTTGACTATCTACGTTCTAAATAGCCTTGTTTTCTGGAATTGGTCGTCTACTGTCGACAGAATAAATTATTCATTCTCAATCTTTAAGTCTCGCTTCCCTATGTCTACTGTCGACCGAAAAAATTATTCATTCTCAATCTTTAAGTCTCGCTCAACAATACTTCCATACTGTTCCATAATGTCCAGTCCCAAACATGAAGTCATCCGTAATGTCAGCCAAAATGGCCCTATGGTCAAACCTTAAACGTCTAATCTGCAAGTCGAGGTCTCCTTCTCCATGAACCGTGGCCCTGTCTACCGTAGCTGTCCGAACGATAATTTGATTTTGCCTCCTGTTAATTTTTATACCCAATATAAATCCTGGCCGCACTATTGATGACATAAACACACATTTCCTATCGTTTACATAGCTTTGTAGAAGTGGAATTTTTCGAAGCTGGGAAATCTTTATTTCTCTGGGGACAGCGTGTTCTTCAGCCACCACCGCCCCCAGTGGCAATTACCCTCTCAGGGCTCCTCTGTCGACATTCTCTTCTTATATGCCCTAATTTGCCACACTGACAACACCGACCGGCTTGGCGTTCCACCGCTTCATTGCTTAACTTGTCTTGCCAGAGAATTCAGTTTGCCAATAATTTACTGAACATTTCATGCACTTTCAGGTTCTTTTGTATCTGAATGTGCCTCTTCGACTGTCACAGCATGCAGTCTTGGGGGTGGAAGAAGTAAAAAAAAATTGTTGAGGCTTTTGGTTCTTGTACGCACATTACATCACATTTTTATTTTTTTCACCCCATTTAATAATGGGTGGTAATGTGTGTGGCTAATACAAAATTTTTTTTGAGACCACCTTCTCTTATATATATACTAAATACCAATTTTGTGAACTCTTACTTGCTTGATTTACCTATTTACCCCAATTTACTTCTCAAACCCTTCAATGGAATAAGATCAAAATAAAATCTAGTTCTAGATCTGGTTAAAATACATACGTGTACCAAATTTCAAGTCAATATCTTAAACGGTCCCAAAATAATCCTGCGCTCAAAAAAATTTACTAAACGACAGATAGAAAGACAGACATACAGACAGAATTTTTTTCTGAAACTCAAAATCTCGACGTTTCATGACATTCTAAGTCTATTTGAACAATAAAAATTTTCGAATTGTTTTTTTGCATTACTATACTTCCACTGGATGTGAAAGTAATATAAATAATAGAACTATATTTTTTTATTTTTAGATTGTACTGGGCACATCAGTTTACCAAGCTTGTGATTGTTATTATTTCGCTCAGAATTGTATGGTCTCTAATATGCCCACTTTTTACCATGGTTAATGGTCAATTAATTTACTCTCACTAAAGATTGTTTATAGATTAATATACTATGTTTCACTGTAGGAGGATATTTTGGGAATATATTTCTTTTTTGCAACAATTATGGAAATTCTAGTATAAATACAGGAAAAGAGAAGAGAGAAAATTGTTTATGTAAAAATGTGTTTTTTATATTAGTAAATATAGTGATTTAATGGAGTCACGTTAGACGAAAAATAGCTAAAATCTCGGAAAACGGTTAACCAAGACCGATCTCGATAAAATCTTTTTCAGTGGGTTCTAAATGACATTTATGCAAATGTTTACCCATTAAAAAAGTGTGCTATTTCCTCATTAATTGCTTAATCAAATTATTATTAATAAAATCAGAAAAATGTTGAGAAAAAAAGAATTTGAAAAACGGTATTTTGCAAATATCTTGAAAACTACGAATTTTATCAGAAAGTATTAGAATATATAACTGGAAGACTATGAAATATAATGTGGTTTTTAGTATAACGCTCTGTGTAAATTGTGTTCCATCAACAAGTTCATTTAAACTTTTTTGTAGCTTTTTAAACAATTGCTCAAATGACGTATATTATTTTCCTTAAAAATTCTGTTTTTTGTCAAATTTTAAATATCTGTAATTTTGTCTAGAAACATCCGGTCGATACGTAGCAAGAAGTAAATTCAAGATGATTTTGTCAGCTTTAATTGAGGTTAAATAACCTATTTTCCTAAAATATGTATTGTATTGTATATGTGAAAAATTCAGAATTGCACAAAATCGCCCTAATTTCTCCAAAAAAGTCATTTTCAAACTTGTATAGTAAAAAAATTAAATGGTAAAAACGAAAATCTTCCGAAACCACAGTATACTTCAAGAACCTACATTACCTTTGTTTTTGCACGCCTTAAATTATTTTTCTTGGCAATAATTAAAAAATTTTGTCATTCAAATACATTATTTTTATCAGATTCAATTGACTATAGAAGACGTAATTAGCTGTAATTAGTTGGTCCAATTTCAAAGAAAGTTGAATAAGATTTATTTTCCAATAGAAATTTGTAATATTTGGTTTGTTTAAAGATGACTTTTTAAAAAAAATTGCATTTTTTGGATAAATTATTTTAAGAAAAATAATTTATGTTATTTGATCAATTGTTTAACAAGCTACAAAAAAGTTTAAACTAACTTTTTTGTTAGAATGCAATTTAAAGGAATAAATTCGCAATTTCGAGTTTAACGAAAACGCACTTTTTTAACAACAAACAGCCATAACTGGACCAAGAGCGTTATAGTAAAAACTACATTGTAGGGAATTAAATTATCTTTCAACATTGTGATATTGTTTTTTTCTAAAGTTTTAGTTTTTGAGTTAAACGCGTTGAAATTTGACTTTTGGAGAGGAGTGAAAAAAAAACACTAAATGTTAAAAAAATCATATCTCGGTCAATTTTTGGCCAAATTGTACGGGACTTATCTCAAATTCAAGGTAATTTCTTAGTCTTTAAGTTGCATATTTTAATACTTTTTGATAAAAAGTTTTCAAGATATTTGTAAAACACCATTTTCTCCAAAATATTTTTTTTCTAATTCTTAACAATTTTCTGATTATATTAATAATAATTTGAGGCAAAACCACACTTTTTTTTTTAATGGGTAAACATTTTTCGACATGTCCTTTATTAAAAAAAATTTCATCAAATCGGCCTTAGTTAACCGTTTTCCGAGGTATAAACCTAACGTGACTCCACTAATTAGGTACATTTATTGTTTTGGTTAATTAAGACAATATTACAAATTTAGCATGCTTTAATCAAGAGTATTCATATAATCTTAAGTGGTTTCTTTCTATTTTATTTATATTTAAAGTACTATATCAGGGTTCAATTAGTTTCATAAAAAAAAAACTGGTGGACTAAATAAACAAAAAATCCCTATATAACATGGAGTCTAAAGCTAGATTTGGAGAAAAAGAAATAAACAAAAATTTCGAAAATTTAAAAATATATTGTTTGAGAACTGCAGGAATATTGGGAAAGGCTTTATATCGTCGCGTCTGGTCCCACATGATACTCTGACATTTGTGCAGGTACTGTTCCTTGTGTTATTGTCAAGAAATATTTGGTTAATAGTCAAAAAATGTCCTACTCAGGACAAGGTCGTTATAATCAAAAAACGAGTTATAGCTTAGTGACTTAGGTGTTTTGATATTTCCACTTTTGAGTAATAGCAAATCCTTTTAACCATGAATAGAACTAGTCAAAATATGTAGATTTTCGAAAAGACCCACCTCGAGAAATCATGCCTGCCCTCCCTCAAAAACGGTAGGAGCTAGAGGAATGATCTTGGCGCCATTCGTTAGAGTATAAAATTTTGCATAAGACCCTCCATTTGCTTTTTATATTTTATTTTTTTTTAAGGCCCCACAGCAAAAAAAGGGGTGAGGAATCTTCCAACAACGACACATGTTTGGCTATACCTCTAAAACGGCCCAATAAATCATAATTCTACAAGATATAAAAAATAAAGACCATTATTTTTTCTATTGATTGGTGTATTATTTGTATATGTTATTTGTTTATATAAAGCCGTCAGTGGCGTACAAAGAGAAAGCTGCACATATGCATAATGAATTTATTTGAAATAATTTATTATTGTTGTTACAAACAATAATAATTTTGTACAGGTACAATCAATATTTTCGCAGTTTTTAATAACAATAATAAATTATTTTAAATAAATGCATTATGCACACGTGCAGCTTTCTCTTTGTACGCCACTGACGGCTTTATATAAACAAATAACATATTCAAAAAATATACCAATCCATAGAAAAAATAATAGTCTTTATTTTTTATATCTTGTAGAATTTTGATTTATTGGGTCGTTTTAGAGGTATAGCCAAACATGTGTCGTTGTTGGAAGGCTCCTCACCCTTTTTTTTGCTGTGGGGTCTTAAAAAAAAGAAAACAGTAAAAAGCAAAATTGTATACTCTATCGAATGGCGCCAAGATCATTCCTCTAGCTCTAGCTCCTACCGTTTTTGAGAAAAAAAAATATATATAGCCAGATACCGGTAGCCTCCTTTGAGGGGGGGCAGGGGGAGCAGGCATGATTTCTCGAGGTGGGTCTTTTCGAAAATCTACTTATTTTGACTAGTTCTATTCATGGTTAAAAGGATTTGCTATTACTCAAAACTGGAAATATCAAAACACCTGAGTCACTAAGCTATAACTCGTTTTTTGATTATACTGACCTTTTGAGTAGGACATTTTTTGACAGCTTTGAGATTTTTAAACATCAGTATATCATCATTAATTTTATATCAAATTCAGCTTGTGACAACGAATCCCCCACGGAAGTCACAATAAGCGTATTAATGCCCTCTACTATAAGTACGTACACACGACCTACCCGTTCGTTGTTTTTCTATGTTGGTTTTGTTCTTTTTGAATTTTGGACCATTGTATTTATAGTTAAGATTAATTTTATTGACTTACCTTTCAAGTCGTTAAATACTTGGTTACGTGATCCAATTGACACTTTAGAACAACTGCAGCAACGTATTTTAATGTGCATAGAAACTATAGAAAATGTTCCTAATTTACCAAATGTGTTCAACGGCATTTCTGTCACTTTCAAATCAAAGTCGCTGCTGAGTTAGGTATTTAAACTTTATTATCATGCGCAACTTTTGTGATTTTGTGACAAATTCGAAAGAATTGTTCTGTTATTGGGTGTTATCTGTTGGCAATAAAGGCATGATTATTATTATTTGCTGTTTTGTTCTGATGTGTTTATTATTGTTTACATTGATTTCCAAGACTAAAGACTCGATTTTTAGTTTTTGATACCTGATTGGAAAAAATTATGCGCGCAATTCGTTAAATAAATCAGATTTATCCTAACTTAAAATACACATAACTGTTTTCTGTTATCGTATCTCGGACGTCTCACTGTTCGTCTTCCATTTTCATGAAATAATTACTCATTTTAAAGCTTTTTACCCAGAATACCTATTAATGTTACAAATGTTAATAAATCACATTTAAATTTTATAAATTAAAAACAACAATAAAAGCTCCAATAATTTTTTTCCAAATTAAAAAACACATGGTGAACAAATCATATGTTTAAACCCCTGCTTGCGTTGTGTAGAAAGAGATAACGAATTATTTATATTTTTATAATCGGTATAAAAGGTTTGATTGAAACGATCCCATCAAAGAGCCGCGCTTCTTGCTTTGAGACCGCCCGGCGCACTGTGGGGGAAATTCCAGATTTTACTGTTCAAAAATCTCTAGAGGATCGGTACATTTTTTTTTATTTGAAGGTAATTAAATTCCCTACACATCTGTCGAGGCAAATTTTTAAATGACTCGGTTAACTTTTATTAATGACATAATAAATTGTCAAATAACTGTAAAAAAAATATTAAAAATTTAAATAATGAGCCAATATCGCTATATTTATATGAAAATTAGTTTTTTTTTGTCTACACATAGTACATAAACTATATGGTAATAAAATCAAACTTTCAAATACATAATTTGACAATATTTTGTTTATATTTTTTTGACAGTTTATGTCATTAATAAAAGTTGACCGAGTCATTTAAAAATTGGCATCGACAGGTGTGTAGAGATTTTAATTACCTACACATCTGTTTAAAAAAAAAGTTAACCCGATCCGATGGATATTAATGTCTCTAGAGATTTTTGAACAGTAAAATCCGGAATTTCTGCACAGTGCGGCGGCGAGACAAAGTCGGTAATCTTTATACTTTTTTATGACTTTTTAAAAGTAATAAGACACTTCTATGATTCGAAACTATACGTCCATTGACCCAGAAAAGTAGTGGTTCTCAAATGTCTCCTATCTTAACATTCACATTGTTGACTAAGGTCAGTTTCTTCAAAGTGCCCCTATCCCCATTATCAGATTTTTTTAAGGGCATGAAATTAATTACACCCTGTATATCTGTAAATATTTTTAACCGTCAGAAAATATGAAGTTTCCTTTATTTGTTGTATATTAATGTACTATGTTTGATACAAATATTATTTTATTTTTATTCTATATTGGTGGTCACTGGTAGTCACCTATAGTATGTTTATAGTCAATAAAGTTTGCCTTAAACTATTAATTATAATAACATAAATAAAACTAGTATATAAAAATAAATATCTTTTATTTCTGCTTACACAATTATTGAAAAATTATTTCGGGTAATTACCAGATAACTTTCAAAGAAACCATTGGTTCTATCCATGAACTAGTGATCCATGTCTGATTACACTCGTATTTCAACAAGAAATCTCAATTTGGAATCATCCTGTCAACTTCTTTCATACACTTAACTCAGTATGAAAAACAAGATAATAACGATTTTTTCTATATACTGATGATCTAAATCTGATCATGCTAGTATAGGAATAACAAATCTCCCTTATTAAGTGTCTGCTTCATCAATCATCATAAAGAAACATTTGTTACATTTCAAAGCTAAGAATTGTTAAAAAGCACAATAAACAAGAATATAAAATTTCACTCGCCGCATGCATGTTTTATTAAATAAAATATTTCCTTCTACTCTCACCACATAAATATTGGCCAAGTTTTTTGATTCTCATCTGAAATAGTCAGTGTGATACAAAACCAATTCGAACCAAAATTACAATGGGGCAAAGAGTGATTCTTCTTGTTTGCTGTATCTGTCAAATAAACAAATATTTCCTGTCCGTTTTTTGTTTAAGAATATTATTTTGTAATAGTAATTTTGACGATTTCAGATGAGAATGAAAAAACTTGTTCAATTTTTATGTGGATATAATAGACTCGAAAGTAGAAAGAAATATTTTATTTATTAAAACATGCACGTAGTTAGTAAAATTTTATATTCTTTTTCATTCTGCTTTTTAACAATTCTTGACTTTGAAAAGTGATAAATGTTTATTTATGATGAAGTATCCTCTAGGCAGGGCTAGAAATACTTGATGGAATGTTTCTTGAGGGAAATTTCTTGCTACTAGGTAAAAGGTAAAAACCTTGATTTGATTAATGAATAATTTTCATGATTTTTAATCAAGTAGAGTAGTCATTGATAATGAAGAAAATCTGACATTTCTTTACATGCTAAAGTGTGATAACTGTCGTTTATTTGGCGATAATCATGTTTTGTAACAAGTAAAATAAGAATCGCTCATTTAAACGATATTCAATTATACACCTTAGAAGTTAACGATGATTCAAAATGTTTGGACTTTTGTTTGTGGATCGGAGAAAATATTCTTAGAGGCAGAGGTTTTGTTAGAAACATGATTTTTCCGTTGAGGCAACTTTTTGTACTAGTGGGTCAATTAGTATGCAAAATTCCAAGCCGCCAAGTAGTTGTCAAGCAATTTACAGTTTTTTTAAAATAATTATTTTTAGAATTTTAAAAAATATAATTTTTCAATTTTTTAATTTTGATTAAATTTTGGGCATACGGTCTTTCGACAATTCTGAACAAGTTGCATTAATAAAATTTTCCGATAAAAAAATGCCTAATATGATTTTCTTATTTTCTCCGCATATTTTGGTACCGCAGGTGGCTTTGCATTTGTAGGAGGCGAATGTTTTTCTGATCATAAGTAGATCCTAATTTGTTCTATACTCAAGTAAAATTTGATTCAAATCGGAAAAAGAATAAAAAAGTTCTTGAGGTGTTACCTTTACAAGGGAAACACACTGTATATATTCACCAAAAAAATCATCAAGCAAGGAAATGAAAGCGATTTGAGATGTACTTTTTTTTTTGAATCCTCGTTACTACAAATTAATAAACCATAATAATCACGAAGTGTACATACTTTTTAACAGTTCTCAATGAAGATAGAATTTTATGGAAGGACTTTTATTTTTTTCTATATTTTTTATTGCGACGATTGAGTTAGGGCGTGATAATATATATATATATATATATTTATTATGTTTCCCAATGTTTTTGTGTGTGGAAAATGATAATAAATTTTTATTTTATTTGTTTAGCATGAGTGTCTGTTCTTGCAGACTCACTCCTCTCAAGGTTAAAGTGGGTTCAAAGAAACAAATCAGGAATTTTACGATCAATAAAACACTGTAATTGAGAATAGATTTGATTTTATTAAATTTACTGGAATATGGTTGTTTTGCAAGAATTTTTACAGTGATAAATTATACAAAAATGAATGTTGGGCGCCGTTAAAAACATATAATTATTTAAAAATCTGACATGAAATTTGTTTACAAAAAGAAAAAGGAAAACTCTGATGTGGTTTTATTCTTACGTACTAGTGAGACTTTTTACCTTAACATCCGATCGGTAGCTACCGCGCGACCGCAAACACCAAGACGTGGAGAGAAATCCGCTTCTAGTTGTCGTTGCTAACTTGGCTGCAGTGTTGACAAGCGACAGTACAGCTGATGTGATATGGACGATCCTTCTGTTTCGTTCTTGTTTTGTTGCAAATAAAACTTCTCTGGATACTGGATTTTTGTTAAAACGATGCACTATTTCGTTGCACTTAAATTTGTGCCGAGGTGAGTACCAATTTATATTTTCGAAGACGACTTTTACATGTAGGGAAACTGCCCTTGTTTACAATTTTCAATTTTACTAAATTTAAGATTTATTTTCTCAATTCTCGTTTTCATATAACCAAGGAAACTATTTTTGAGTCATTACAATACTCTTACTTTGATTTGAATACTAAATACATTTACTTTACTTCAAAATTTCAATTTTCTTCTTTTAAATATTTTTAGGTTATGTCTTCCGCTAAAAATTTGCGTGCGGTTAGTTTCGTAGTTGAATAATGACTGAATTGTAAATTCTGGCTTTCTATTGGGCCAAAATGAAGTATCTGACAGGATTTTACGTCTTGATATTTTTGAAAGAAAAATTTAATTTATAAATTTACTTTTTTTAGCTTTGTGTTTTATTAAATGTTTATTTTACTACTTGAGTTTTATTTCTCATGCTTTTCTGAGTATTTTGATATGCAGTACATATTGATTTGTGCCTCAATTGCAATTTTTCATGGTTATGTGAACTCGGACATATTTTAACACTTTCTAGCCTTAATACCTAATTTTAGCTACTAAACCATATTCCTGCTTATAGTTTAAAATACATTTAACATTTATTAACACAATTTCAACACTTTACTCTATTATTTTTACTAATACTGAACTATGCATTTTAGCATGTCGCTTGAGGAGAAACTTGTCACCCCCTACAAAATACTACATGATGTGTTGGACAAAACTACACTAAATCTATGGACCTGGCCAAACTCTATAACAACAAAGTGAAATACTCTAAGAAAAAACCTTTTTACAAACTATTTTACACATTTTTAAGAAAAGTTCATCTGACAGCTATGTGATTTTCTCACTGTGGGCCCCATTTGAAGTTTAATTTAAGGGAACTTACGTCGTAGAGTAAGTATAAACCATATTGTTTCTGTTTTGACACATTTTATCCTATTACGATAGGTATTTTTATGAAATACCTGTGAAGTTTGGTTCCAAGCGTAACCTCCCATTTAAACTTTTTGTTATTTTCTACCCTGCTTATGTAGTCCTTTTATTATAAGTTTGTGCTTGTTTAAGCTTACAAATTATCACCTTTTTAATTGTTTATTGTTAAATTTATGATTACACTTTTTATTTATTGATAAATTTTTATTGTTTTTAGGTTCAAACCACCCTCTCATGTGTGTCAAGAGTTCCTGTTGGTTTGCCACCGTTTGGCTTTGTGGAAAAGTTTATTTAAGCATCGTTGCACTTTATCGATACTTTGTTTTGGTGTTATTTACAAATAAAGTCTTCCAATGTACAGGTATGCACTATTTTCTTACTGCTAGATATATTGATAAATTTATTTACAATTCAAACACTTATTACTAAATTCAACTGCAGTGCTTTATTCTAACGACACGAACCTGCCTTCAGCATGTGATTGGAGTGCCTCTGCATCTCACAAGCACTCGTGCATAAAGTAACCACCATCAGTGGCGTTTCTAAGTTTTATTTTATATCGATTACTAATTTTATTGTTTAAAGTGAATTGTTCCAATATATTATATTGTTTGGGGAGAATATTGCGACAATATATATATATATATATATATATATATATATATATATATATATATATATATATATATATATATATATATATATATATATATATATATATATATATATATATATATATATATATATATATATATATATATATATATATATATATATATATATTATATCACTTAGAACTGTGTTCACTTTTTAAAAACTTTTATTCTTGGTTTTACAAAATATTTTATATGATTATATATTTGTTACAATAGTTAAATGTTGTAGGTATAAAGACTAAATGTAGACTGTTGCAGATGCGTCTCTGGGTGATATTTATAACATACTGCTATCAACGTAGGCACATGCATTTCTCGGATATGCTATGCCAGCGTTTTACATGAGAAAGCTTTGTTTTAAAAGGAAGTTGTTATCGCTTTAGATAAGGTATATCAAATTATATCACGTACCGAGATAAGGATATAAAGTTACTTGTTGGATAAGATACTTATACGTTTGAATGGATTAATACAGTTTGTTTAGCATATAACAACTCCCTTTCTTTTTGAAAAGTCGGTGTTATTCACCGACTTTTGAGGGAAAATCGGTCATTTCTTCCTCTTCTGTAGGTAGATGAGGTCTTCTTCTCAGGAGGGTGCCAATTCTTTTCAGCATTTCATTAGGGGTGGTGTCCTTGGATTCCTTACAACCACAGCATCTTTTCCTGCATTTCCAGGCGATGAAGGCGGCTAGGAGACAGATGGACAGACCAATAACTATATACATGCTTAAGGAAAAATGTTTGGTTATAAACGGCTCGTTTATTAGTTTGTCTAGATCTCTAGAGTATTGCTCGAGTTTGTGGTTGGCTATGTCTAGATTTTCTACATTTAGGTGATCGAACTGGAGAGGTTCCAACTTGGGTAGCTGGAGTTTTTCGGGAATGTCACTACAACAGTCATAGGGTATAACCACTGGATGGGAATTGTCTGTAATGTTGATGGTATTGCGGCTTTCTGCTTGCACTTTTGTTATACCGACAAACGCGTAACAGTCCGGATGTAGTTTTAATATGGAGTTCTTATTAACACTGGTAATTTTCGTGTCCATTTTATTACAGTTTATGGTGATATGAATGGGTTCAGAGACAATTATTAACCACACATTGCCTTGTAGTTTCTGAACGTTATAACCTTGTCCATAGACGAGGGAACTTACACAGTTTTCGGGGATTTTTCTGAAGTTTTTCAGTAGCTGGGCTTCGCATGCTGCACTGCTGTCGATCGGGTAGGCGTAGAGGTCTGAGCATAGTTTCTTATGGGAATCTAGTTGTTTGCATGTACTCAGGTCCTTGACGGGGATGTACATTAGTGAATCATCGTTACGCGCAATGAATTTTTGTGAGAATGACAAGACATGGTGAAGGCCAGTTCTGTTGTCTAGTATAGGGATAGGATACAAATGATACAGGGTATAGAGTTGTTGTTCTACTAGTGGTATTCTTAGAACGAAAACAAGATCTGATTTTGATTGAAAGGCTTCTAGTTCGATAATTTCTAAGTATTGGGGAATTTCTGAATATTTTACCGGTAGGGGTAAATTATTTTTTACTAAGTTTTGAGAGATTTCCTGAAGTGCAGTAATCAAACTTTCGGGTGAAATAATTGAAGAGTGTATTATTTTCAGACGAGCAAATGTGATCGCGTTCAAAATGTCATCAAGGTTGCTCTGGAGGTACAAGTAACTTTCAGTCAATTTTTCACATGTTTCGATAAATTTTAGTTCGGCTTGAACCAGTGCAACTCTATCATTTACTTTATGCAATCCGATTTGAATCTTTTTCATATCCTCGTTAAACGTTACTATATTAATTTGCATGTTTTGAACCGTTTCGTTAAAGGTTTTTATGACGGTAGAGGTAACGGATATTTGATTTTTCAGGAGGTTTTCTATTTGATGTTGATCTTTGTTTAATTTATTGATACTGTCTGTGAAGAATTGTCCATCTTCAGCATCTAGATTGCCGGTAATTGCTTTAAATATACTACCCGCTCCATTTAATATACCACGCTTGAATCGTTTGGTGTTAACAAAGATTTCTTCAAATTTTACTTTGAGGGAATTTGACACTTGGTTTAAGAGTGTTACGTGTGTTTTGACTTTGACTAGGAATTCTTTTGTTTCGCGTGTATCGGGGGTGAATATATTGACAATTGATTCTAAGATTTTGTTGTTGTTGATAAAGGCTTCTTCGAGGCTTGATAGATTTTTATGGACTAGCAGAGTCCATTTATTATTGGAAATTATTATCCTCGTTTCGTCGTGGTAATAGACTCCGACGGTGTTATTGATGGGTGTTATTTGGTACTGGGACATGGCTGCTCCGATCAGCAAGGTGAACCTGTAAGGCAATTTAGGCTTCAATATATGGTTTTAACCTGTCAAAGTTAGCTTTAGTTGTTTGTTTTGTTTTTTTGTTAAGGAGGGTGGCTGAGTTTTTGTGAAGTTCCAAAATCTCAAATGGCCCGTTATATTTATTACTTATCGGTGATTTGGGATTCTTTTAAATACACCTTTTGACCAATCTGATATTCGGGGGTTTCCTTTGAAACGTGGGCGTCGAACCGAACTTTCGCTTTTTGTTTTTGTGTTTCAGTTCTGGCGCGCGCGACTTTATAATAATAAGACAGGCGATTATTTAAGTCTCTGACGTATTTCGTGACTAGTTCTTCCTGATTATATAGCGTCTCAGGTGGTCTACTGGACGTGTGTCCGAAAACTAACTCGTAGGGTGTAAATCCGTGAGTTTTATTAGTAGAGGTATTATAGCATATTATCGCGTAAGGTAATATGTTGAAGGGGTGTTCGTCAGGGTGTTCTGCCACGTGTGCTCGGATCATTTCCAACAAGGTAGCGTGGAACCTTTCTAAGGAACCATTAGATTGGGGGTGTCCGACACTAGACTGCGTTACTTTGATGTCATAGAGGAGACATAAATCTTTTAGGATGGCGTTATCGAATTCTCGGCCATAATCGCAATGAATTCGAAGGGGTGTTCCAAAGTGCTGGAAGTAAACGAGCAGAGTGTTTGCGATTGATTTTGCTGATTTATCTTTGATAGGATACGCTTGAGTGAATTTTGTAAGTTCGTCGCGTATAGTAAGTGCGTAATTTTTCGTTGGGACTTCTAGGACGTCTATGTTTATACGTTCAAAAGGGGATTTAGGCGTCTCCGTAATTACGAGAGGGTTATCTAAATTTTTGCGACAGATTTTTGTTTCTTGGCAGATTTTGCAGGTTTTTATGAAATTTTCGACGTCTTTTGTCAATCCTTTCCAATTGTATTTCTCTCGAATACGACGAATAGTCTCATTTATTCCGCGGTGGAGATGAGCTTTGCCAGTATGATGCTGGTCGATAATAATTGGGATTTCGTCGTCACTGGGTGTTCTAGTAACGTTTTGACATATTTTAAGTTTCACGTCTTTTTCCGATAAAAGAAATGACAAAATTTCGAGAATAGGAAGTTCGACATTGTTTTCGATACAATACGTTTTGGAGTCGTCGAACTCTTCACGACCTTTGTATAGCGAGATGAATAGATTTTGGATTACGGTTTCGGGGTCGTATGGTAGAGCCACGATAAAATAGTTTCTATGTCGCACCGACTTACTCGATAATTTATTTAATTCTAAATCTCGGAAGTCTGCGTTTTCTTCGAACAAGTCTTCAAGGATTTTATAATGAAAATCTTTGAGATTGTTTTGTTGGAAAAAGGTCACTATATTTTTGTTGGTTTTGTCCAAGAGTTGCCCGTTTGAAAATTCAATTTTAGAATAGTCGATAAGTGACTTGGTTTTATACAATTTTACGAAAGTTTCGAATTCGTTCAGGACATCTTCTTGTTCGTTTGTTTCCGTCGTGTCGCTTGTCGTGTCCTGACTATCAGGATCGGGTTCTATTGGAGTTGAGGGACTTTGAATGGGGTACGTTACTAGTTTTGATTCTGCTTGAAAGTTAGAGGAATCTTGAATGTGATTTATCTTTATGCGGGAAAGAGCGTCTGCATTTTTATTAATGCGGCCTGGTTTATATTCGATTTCGTATTCGTACTCTTCAAGCTTCAGTCGCCAGCGTGCTAGGCGGCTTCCGGGGTCTTTTATCGAAAAGAGCCACGTTAGAGGCCTATGGTCGGTTATTAGTTTAAATTTCCGACCAAATATGTATGGACGGAAGTGTTTCACGGCCCATACTATAGCTAAAAGTTCACGCTCTATGGTTGAGTATTTGGTTTCGGCTTTACAGAGGGTCCTTGAGGCGAAAGCTATTGGTAAGTCTTTGCCAATGGGGCCTTGTGAGAGCACGGCGCCGATGGCGAACGCGCTTGCATCAGTGGTGAGTAGAAACGTTTCGTCGAAGTTTGGGTAGATAAGTACTGGGGTCGAAGTGAGGGCTTGTTTCAATTCCTCGAAGGATTTGTGACATTCTGAGTCGAAAGCAAAAGGGACATCCTTTTGTAACAATTTGGTGAGGGGCTTGGATAGTTTCGCGAAATTACTTATAAATCTGCGATAATAACCTGCCAACCCGAGGAAGGATTTGATTTCCTTCTGGTTAGTGGGTTGCGGAAAGTTTTGGATGCACTGTACCTTATCGGGGTTTGGTTTTACTCCTTCTTTAGTTATGAGGTGACCCAGGTATGCGACTTCTTTACGAAGGAACTCGCATTTATCAGGTTGGATTTTTAAGTTAGCATTTCGAAGGCGTTTGAACACTTCTGTGAGACGAGAAATGTGTTCGTGAACTGTCGGGGAATATATGATAATATCATCCATATATACCAGACATCTCTCGTTCTGAATGCCCATGAGGATGTTGTCCATAACCCTTTGGAAGGTGGAAGGGGCGTTTTTAAGGCCGAAGGGCATACGAACGAATTCATAGTGTCCGTTGTCTACGCTAAATGCACTTTTCGGGATGTCTTTCGGGTCTATCTCGATCTGGTGGAACCCAGAGGCCAAGTCCAATGTTGTGAAGTACTGGCACTTGCCTAATTGATCCAGGAGATCTGAGATGTTGGGTAGAGGGTATTTGTCTCCTACAGTTAACTCGTTGAGTTTTCTGTAGTCTACAACCACACGCCATTTCGGCTTACCCGAAGCATCAAGTTTCTTAGGGACAACCCACACTGGAGATGACCAGGGGGAGTTAGAGGGACGAATAATATTTTGTTCTAACATTTTGGATACCTGCGTTTTGACTTCTTCTTTGTGTATCTGGGGGTATCGGTACGATTTCGTGAATACTGCTTTCGCATCATTGGTATCTATCGCGTGTTTAATTTCATTGGTGAAAGTTAGTTGGTCACCTTCAAGATAAAAAATGTCCGCGTATTCTAGACAAAGTTGAGTTATTAGTTCATTTTCTTCCATGTTTAGGTGGTCTAGACGGAGTTGGTTTTTTATTTCATAATGTCTGTCTACGCACGTTTGGGAGGTTTCTTCGTCTATATTATTCAGTGAGAAATTTTGGATCGGCTCTAGTTTTAAATTTGAAAAATTAACGGTTTTGGGTACCGCATTTACATTTAATATAGAGGTAATAAATTCACCTTTATCGTCTATCTGAACTATCGCGTTAGGGAGTCTTACCTTGTCTACTTCGGTAGCTAGCAGTATAGCTTCCGTATTGAACAAGTGACATTTAAGTTTGGTAATTTGTTCTATACGTGGTTCAACTGAAATTATATTTGATATATTACGAGTGATATCATGATTATCTGGATTTGGGTAATTTTGTACCTTTGGCAGACCCTGGTCTGTGACTTTGTGGATCGGGATTGTTTTGAAATTTGTTACAAGTTTTTTGTTTTTTATATCCACTATACAATTGTAGTGTTCTAAGAAATCAGACCCTAGGAGTCCATCGAATTCTATGTCAAGATCACATACATAAATTTTGAATGGTTCATTGTTGTCAAACGGGATAAAGACGGCTTCGTTAATATTTATTTTTTGGTCAGTTATGCCTTGGATCGTAATGTTTTCTGGACATCTCCTACTATAGTTTTCACAAATTTTAGGTTTGAATATGGATAGTCCTGCGCCCGTGTCAATTAATAATCTATGCGTGTTAGTAATGTCATAGATATAATACAAATTTTTGGATTTGACAGACAATAAGGGGCTTATAGGAACTGTTGTTCCGGGAAGTTGAGATTTGGGTTGAAATTGTCCAAGTTCATTTTGCCAAATTGGGTTTGCAATACTGTCATCTCGGGGTCTCCGGTTTTGTGATAAGGCGGGTCCGACTGGGCATGTGGGCCTGATCGAAAATCCCGATTATATACAGGTGTTGTATCGAAAGTCGATTCGTCCGTGTAATAATTTTCGGAGGGACTATTAGCAGTATAACAGTCTTCGTTGCTGTTGTCGTATTCCGAAGTATTAGCTGTATAATAGTTCGGACTTGTGTAGGGGTTATTATCAGTATAATATCCCTCGTTGATATTTTCGTATCGAGAGCGTAATAACTTTGATTTTGTTGCTCTAGATTTTCGGGTTCAGTATTTTGATTGAGATGAAGCGTTTTCCTATTTGAATTTGGTCTATAATAATTAGGGTTAGGTTGAATCGCAGGTGGTCTTGCATTATTGAAATGTGGGTTTGGAGCAATGACCGGTGGTCTTTGTTGTTGAAAGTTTTGTGAGCTTCCGGGGTTTTGGTTATAGTAGTTAGGTCTAGGATAAATTTGGGGAGTACCAAAATTTGGGGGTCGAGAACTTTGTTGTCTTTGACGGCATTCGTTAGCGACGTGCCCCGTACGTTTGCAAAATGAACAATGTCTTGCAGGTAAGGGGATATTTTGGTTACGCGTGGGAGTGATTGAACTATTGTTGCGATTGGTTTTTTGAGTTTCAAAGTAGTTTAACTGGAGTTCTTTTCGAACTCTCGTTATTGCTTTTAGCATATTCTCGGGGTCGCTTGCCCTAACAACATGCGCGAGTTTGGGTTCTAGTCCCGTGAGTAGGGTGTTCAAAACCATACCCTCGGTTAATTGCGTTTGAGCTTGTTTTTGCGCCGCCGTTAACCGCTGTTTATGAACAGAAGCATGCATTTTTGCTTCGTGGGTTTGTAAGCGCGCAATAAACGTAAGTGGAGATTCACCGGGAAGCTGCCGCATTCTTTGTAAGTCCTGTATTAAGGAGGTTAGGTCTCTACTATCTCCGAAATGATTTTCTAAAAGAGTCTTAATTTCTTCCCAATGAGTGGGATTTCTAGAGTTCACTAGTTCAGCTGCACGACCTTTTAATTTGTTTTTTATGTGAACAGTTAAGAGTACCACCTGATTACCAATTGACATGCCAAAAGCAGTTCTGCATGAGTTTAGAAATGTATTTAAATTTATTTGATTACCGTCATATTCAGGAATAATTGAAAATATTTCGCTCAATTTATACGGTTCAACAGCGTCTGGTTGAGGTTGAGGTTGAGGTTGTGGCTCGTGCTGTTGTTGGTTTTGTTGTTGTTGGTGAGCCATATTTCGAGTAGTTACTGGCATAAACTAATTTGAATTTGAAAACTTAGATTTATTTTACTTATAGTAGCAATGGACAACAGAACTGTTCTTTCCACGGACAATACGCAAGAAATGATTATTATTTTAATTAAATTTGCACTAAAAACGAGATGATTCAATAAGTACTTACACGTAATAAATATTCATTTGTAGGTTCTTTCTTGATTTAGGGATTGGAATCCGCCGCCCGTCGTCAAAGGTCTCCTTATTCCGGCGATCCTTTCCTGAAGTTAGGCCCTTTTTGGGGTGTTCCTTATTCTTCGGGGAGGTTTTCGTTGGTTAGGCTCTTCTTCCAGGCGTTATTACCAATCCTACCGACTGCGCCACTTTTATATCACTTAGAACTGTGTTCACTTTTTAAAAACTTTTATTCTTGGTTTTACAAAATATTTTATATGATTATATATTTGTTACAATAGTTAAATGTTGTAGGTATAAAGACTAAATGTAGACTGTCTGCAGATGCGTCTCTGGGTGATATTTATAACATACTGCTATCAACGTAGGCACATGCATTTCTCGGAATTATGCTATGCCAGCGTTTTACATGAGAAAGCTTTGTTTTAAAAGGAAGTTGTTATCGCTTTAGATAAGGTATATCAAATTATATCACGTACCGAGATAAGGATATAAAGTTACTTGTTGGATAAGATACTTATACGTTTGAATGGATTAATACAGTTTGTTTAGCATATAACATATATATATATATATATATATATATATATATTATATATATATATATATATATATATATATATATATATATATATATATATATATATATTAATTAAGAATAAGTCTTTCGTGTTTGCTAAATCGAATTACAGCGTTTCGTAGTAATATGTGATTATTACACTTAACGCGCCAGACTTGCAATTTGTTGTATTCTGGTCAATTTCCTTATTTTTGAAATAAGGATGTATAGAGGCTTCAGAGAGAAATTACGTTTAGTAAATACTCTGCCTTCTAGAAGCATTCTTTTGAACATTTGCTGCCCATCTCAGGCTAATCAATTCGATTGTAGTGAACAGCGACCCCGAGATGGCGCCTTCGATTTATATTGCACGTCGCAGTCTTAAGATTGTGAACATGTAACATGTCACCCGAAATCTCGTTGCCAGTCACTGCATGCCTACCTTGCACTGAAGAGAGTCAACAGCTCGAAACTGCAGTCTGCAAGTGGTGTGTAGTGGGCTCACTCGAGAGTTCCTTTAATTAGGAATAAGTCTTTCGGTCGGTGTTTGCTAAAATCGAATTATAGCGTTTCGTAGCAATATGTGATTATTACACTTAACGCGCCAGACATGCAATTTGTTGTAGTCTGGTCAATTTCCTTATTTTTGAAATAAGGATGTATAGAGGGTTGCTTCAGAGAGAAATTACGTTTAGTAAATACTCTGCCTTCTAGAAGCATACTTTTGAACATTTGCTGCCCATCTCAGACTAACCAATTCGATTGTAGTGAACAGCGACCGCGAGATGGCGCCTTCGATTTATTTTGCATGTCGCAGTCTTAAGATTCTGAACATGTACCATGTCACCCGAAATCTCGTTGCCAGTCACTGCGTCTCAAGTATCGACGCACACTACGAATGCCAGTCACTGCATGCCTACCTTGCACTGAAGAGAGCCAACAGCTCGAAACTGCAGTCTGCAAGTGGTGTGTAGTAGCTGACACGAGAGGAATAAGTTTTTCTGTCGGTGTTTGCTAAAATCGAATTACAGCGTTTCGTAGTAAATTACTAATAATCACATATTACTACTAGTAATATGTGATTATTACAATAACGCGCCAAACTTGCAATTTGTTGTAGTCTGATCAATTTCCTTATTTTTGAAATAAGGATGTATAGAGAGAAATTACGTTTAGCATATATATACAGTATGTCCCAGGATAGATGTAACAAGAGGTGTAATGGACCAAAAATTTTGGAATTTTGGAATGGTATTTGGAGATTGAGTCCTGCTTGTTGTAGAACTAAAGTATACCAAAAATGACTTGATTTGGTGTTCTACAGGGTGTTTTATAAGCAAAGTTGTAAAAATCACCACGAAGAAAGTACCTTTATTTTTCAAAATATGAAAAAATTCCACTAAGAAAAGTTATTTAGAATGCAATTTTATACCTCTATACCAAATTTCAAAAATATAAAATTACTTTTTTGAAACTTCCCATTTTATTTTGAACCATTCAATTAAAACTGCATAGAAATTATTTTTTGTGAATTAATATTTAAAGTTATGTAGAAGCTAAAAGTAGGCTATGAGAAAAGCAGTGGATACACATTTATCATTTGTTATTGACATATCTGTCAAACGTAGTCAATATTATCCTTAATTTCTGTTTCAAATTAACGATCCAAGCATAAGAAATTAAGTGAAAATGGTACTCACAGTTCGTGAATAAATTTATATTGTGCAATGCTACGGAATTGGCGGTGAAAACTCGCTAAGAGAAGTGGTAAGCCAATTTAATTTGAAATTTCCAAACACTGCTTTGTCACGTACTCAGGCTATGAGAATAATTAAAAAGTTTCTGGCTACTGGTAGTGTTCTTAACATGAAAAGAAAAATAAAAGCATATGATGAAGACAATGTTGGGGCTATTATAGCTCATGCCTCTGTTATAGAAAATCCTAGGATGCCACTAAGAGAGAGATCAGCTCTTATTAATATTAGCAAGTCTGAACTCCAAAGAATTTAAAAGGCAAAGAAAATTAGGGCATATAAAGCAAATTATAAACATACGCTTGAAGAGGGAGATGACGGCCGTAGGTTGGATTTTTGTTTGACCATTGGAGAAAAAATCATGGAAGAGAGATTTTTTCATCATTTCATAATTTTCTCAGATGAATCCACATTCACAGCCAATGGTGTTGTTTCATCTCAGAATTGTCGGTTTTGGGCTTCTGAAAATCCAAATTTTAAAATTCATTGTAGAAGACAATATTATAAAAAAGTGAATGTGTGGTGTACCGTTTCTTATCACGTTGGAGTTATTGGACCTCATTTCATTGAGGGAAGGTTAAACCAGTACACTTATTTACAGCTTCTTGAAAGATTTTCTGAAGAACATTTAAATATTTTAATGTCCTACAAGTCTGTTATTTTACAATAACCACCCTATTTTGAGATACATTAAATGAAAAATAACGCCCTAGGGCGTTATGAATATCTATAACGCCCTAGGGCATTATAAAATTATAATACAAACCAAAACAAGCAAATTATGATAGCGTTATTGACAAACAAAATGCGTTGCTATGCAACGGCGGCGTTTACAAACAATTTTGATTTTTACTCTCTTTTAAATCAATCAATCTCTTTTAAATCAAATCGTTCTGAACATAATAGATGTCAAATTAATAAATCGTAAATGTCAAAAAAAAATAATCGAATTAAATAACAGACTTGCAGGACATTAAACGTTGAAGGCACCACGGGTGTTATAGGATAATGACGCCCTCGGTCGACGTACACTCCCTCGGGGCAGAGGCCCTCGGAATTGTACACTGCCGACCTTGGTGCGTTATTATCCTTATAACACCCTTGGTACCTTAATAACTATAAGAGATGCCTTTAATTCATTTTCAACATGATGGTTGCCCTGGCCACTCCACAGAAATGATTAATCGGTGGTTGAATTTAAATTTTGGAGAAAATTGGATTGCCAGGAATGGACCGATCAAGTGACCGGCGGATTTCTTTTTATGGGTCGCCTCAAGCAGTTGGTTTACGCTGAACCACTTCCTAACGATGTAGCAGTATTGAAGCAGATAATTACAAATGCCGTAAACTCCATACCGTTCGATCATATTCGAAACAGTTTTAAGGACTTCAGGCAAAGGATCGAAATGTGTGTGGATGTGGGTGTACGTCGAATAATAAAAAAATTGTAAACATTGTGTTGTATTGGTCAATAATTAATTTGTTTGTGAATCTGTTATGTATTTGACATTTATTACTTGTTATAATTTTTAAACCTCATTAATCTTCTGTTAGTAATTGTTTCTTGTTTTGCAATTAGTTCAATTAGCATTATACCTTCTTACATCTCGTATATCCAATTTTTTATTTACCAATAGCCTACTTTTTGAGATGATTAACATTTGCTCCTACACAACTTTAAATATGAATTCAACTCTTAATTCGCCAAAAATGGGAAGTTTCAAAAAAATAATTTTATATTCCTGAAATTTGGTATAGAGGTATAAAATTTCATTCTAAATAACTTTTCTTAGTGGAATTTTTCATATTTTGAAAAATAAAGGTACTTTATTAGTGGTGATTTTTACAACTTTGCTTATAAAACACCCTATAGAACACCAAATCAAGTCATTTTTTATATACTTTAGTTTTATAACAATCCCCAAATACCATTCCAAAATTTCAAAATTTTTGGTCCATTACACCTCTTGTTACATCTATCCTGGGACATATATATATATATATATATATATATATATATATATATATATATATATATATATATATATATATATATATATATATATATATATATATTCGGCCGGCACGGCAGCTCAATCGGTTAAGGCGTATTGAGTGGCGAATACGCTAATCGACTCTCTACCGCGCTCTGGGTTCGACCCCCAGCCCCGGTATTGACAACACCGGTGGTTGTGAATGTATGTCTGCGTTTTTCCGAATGTGTAACCCCCTTCCGGACAGCCTTGGCTTTGGATTTGGGGGTTGTCTACTATCTGTGGTGTGTTTATGTGTTTATGTTATGTTATGTTTATATATATATATATATATATATATATATATATATATATATATATATATATATTATGTTTCCTCTTTTCGGGCAGTTTTATTAACTAGTTGCGAAATATTATTGCCCTCCATCACAGTTTTTCAGTATTTTATTTATATTTTATATTTTTCACATTTATTTGCCTTGAAAGTTACGTTAACTACATGCCAAATATTACTGTATTGCGTCACATTTTTTTCCTTAAGTATATTTTTAACGATACCCACCCTGTATATTTTTCAATGGAAGTATGGCAGTAGCTTCAACTACTTACCAAATATTATTTTTCTTCTCCTAATTTTTGTAAACTACAAACTCTGAAACATGAAAACCCTGAGAAATCTCGGAGGGTGCTTTTTTAGGATTACAATACTTCCCTTAGGTAAGTGAGGGAAATGAAAACAAACAGTAATGAACTAAATACTGCCTATTCACAAAATAATAAAATGAAAACTATCTGTTGCCCTATACAGTTAGGGACTGCGCGCCAGAGCAATGTTCGTGTTTCAAGATCTTTTTCTCATTCCATGTGCAGTTCATAAAAAAATGCTCGAAATAAAAAAAATCCTCATTAACTACTGCTTACTCGCTTTCAGTATACAGATATATTGAAAAATAAAAAAGTTCCCTCGGTCCACAATTTCTCGCTGTAAATTATACAAAAATGGCAATTCTTCCATCAATATTTATTTATTTTTTAGTCATACAAGGCAAATGTTATTTTTGCTACACCGCTGGAAAGCGAAAAGTTTGAGTATTGTAATACTAAGACATCAAGTTGTTATGACAACAAATGAAAGATATAGAGGCATGGGAACATGAAAAATGTGAAAATAGTATTTTTCGTAAGAAAGATGAAGAAGCGCAGTTTTCTCCGTCGATTCCAAATCATATCGCTACCTCAAAACTATGTTCTTTTGGTGATTGACAGCAAATGCTAATTTTGCAGACTAATTTCAATCAGAAAAGTGTCACTTTTCCAGCCTAGGCTGGAAAGTACTCACTTTCCAGCCTATGCAGGCTAAATGAATGGTCGCCATGGTAACTAAATATTTGACACTATTTGGCAAGTGACATTTACTAAGAAATACAATTGCAGAAAACTTCCAACAAAAATTAACAACGCGTTTTTAGTTAATATTAACGGTAAAATTGGTAAAATTTTGAATAAACATTTTTTCGAAACTCCCAAGAACTTTTGTAATTTGTCAAACTTTGATTATTACGGTGGCTATTGACATAATATCAACACGCAACAAATGCGATGTATATGAAACTGTATTGAATTTATCACAACAATAAAATTAAAAAAGATTATGGAAATTGTAATAATTTATATATTTTAAAATATATTAAACAATCGGTGAAAAAATTATACGTTCAACTCAGCAGCAAAATAAATTGACTGTCTTAGCGGTATTCCTAGGAATTATCAGCCGCGGCAGTCAATCTACTATTTTGCTGTTTAGTTAAACAAATAACTGTTGTTAAGTGTCTTTAGATAAAAATCAACTGTCTGTTTTTGCATGATCGAGAGTGGCATAGTATGTGTCGAAATCAAAGATCTCGGTCATCGACTATAAGCAATGAATCAAATAAAGCAACAGACACATTTAAGATGGTCAGATTTTTTATATGATGTTATATCTTTGTTATATCTTCGGTTAGGCGAATTTATTACAATGTAATAGAGGGCGTAACGTTGATTATAATGGACTCAGCGGCACTATATAGTGGAGTAAATCTAAGGGTCTGAATCAGTTACAAAATTACTATTTTGTTACAATAACAATTTTTTTAGAATAAAATAAATTACATATATTATCAGAAAGTGCTAGTAAATATTTCAACTTATTTTTTTTAAATTCATATTATTTTAGTTGTCGCTACCTACAAAGAGCCAGTAAAGTCTTGGATTAACAATATTAATGGTCCCACAGGGGTTGTGGTGAATAAATCCTTGGGTTTTTTAAAAACTTTTCAACTTGACCGTAGTGTTAAAGCAAATTTAGTTCCTGTGGACATGTGTGTGAATTCTTTGATTGCCTCGGCGTGGGATGTTGGAATTACCTTCCAGAAATCCAAAATGGAGAAAAAAACATACGAAATACCAGTTTATAATTATGAAAGCGACAACGATAAGGTAAAATGCATAAAATATATGTATACAAGTATTTAAATATAAAGTAAAATGAGAAATTGTCCTATATTTTACAAGCTTTAGAGAATTTGTGAGAAATGAAACTTTTTCCCTTACTCTATGTATTAGAAACCAACTCACATGAATATGAACTTACAACTATGTATACTAGTATTTTGTAAGTCCCTTTGAAGATTTGCAATACTGGAAATCTTTTTATTATCAAAACATCACGAAATACTAACTGCTTACCACATTTGAGTTAAAGATGTATGAGCAATCCCCAGATAGGTTCGAAATTCCAAACAATATTAAATTATAATTCTGAAAAACTCCCGATACATAATTAATCCCTTATTGATGATGTGCAGCTCCCTAATGATCTACCAAAACAGAATACTTTTTCAAAGAAAGAAAACCGCATCAAAATCGCCTGTTAAAGAGATATGAAGCCACAAATAGACACACAGACATATGCGTTAAAATTATAATACCCCCCCGTTTTTGTATCGGGGTTAAAATGAACTTTGAGCAAAATAGATTAATACTTGCCTTCAATACCATGTTTCTCATGTATTTCTTATGGAAAAAAAGAATTTTTTTTCGTACATTTGCGATAGAACAGCGAAAATATGTGAAATAAAAATCGCACATTTTCCACAACATTCATAAATCATAAACTCAGTTTATCTATACCGACGTATTCATGAATACCGAAGATCATAGTGTAAGTTCAGCAATCATTCTGTTTGGCATTTACTAAGCTCTTACAAACACTATGAACAATCATAGAAAAGGTGACTACGTTATATATTCAGACTACCTAAGTACCTTTCAGTCAGTTACATACCAGTAATGCGTTAGCGGAATTGTTTCAGTTGACGATATATCAGCTACGCCTACTAGACTGAGAGCTGGCTCCCATCTGATCTAACCAGAGAGATCTAATTCTGTTTAATACTACAGTTTCGAGTATTGTCCGCATGAAATGGAAATCCGTCGGTCTGGCACTCCAAAACAGTCGGACATTAAAATGGGATTTCGAAAAAAATACTGCAATTTAACCGGGAAGATCTATTTTTGTTTTAGAGTTTACTTGTTAGATTACTACCTCTTAAATTAATTTTAACTGGTCTGCCACTCGAAATCGGTCGTAAAATGGCAGCCAGATCAACTTACACTTTAAAAAAATTGATGTCAATTTAACCGAAAGTATCTAGTTTTAATTTTTCAACCAAATTACAGGTCAGAGCGTGGCTTTTACGAATTGCTCGGTCTGGCAGAAAAAAACAACCGGATCCAAAATGCCAGATCGGTTTTTGTAAGGTAGCAAAGCTTGTTAATCGTCGATTGCGAGTGAGCTACATTATTTTTCGGTTGATGGTATATTAAAAAATTGATGGAAATATAATTTTATTGTATGAAAAGAATTAGATGTTTTTCGTCAACATTAGTTTTGACATTTAATTAAAATATAGCTTGAATTTCACACTCATAGATTTGCCAGTGTTGCTATAAAATCCAATTATTTTTGTAATACTTTCTGTTCTCTACCACGTCACGAGTATTTTCGTTATTCATCGTCTTCGTCACCGTCATCTTCCGAAGGGACATCAGAATCGGTATCTTCGTCGTCTGAAAAGAGTTAAAAATTAGGTAATTATTACTATATTGTATTCAACATACCTGAAGCCTCCGCAATTGCGTCGAAACAACAGGTGGAGCAACGTCTCCATCAAACCACACAGGTTCGTATATTCCAGAAGCACCTATCTTCCAGCCATAGTCTTCGGAATTTAATGGCTGTATCGGGTCCTGTCTTTCGGCGTTCATCCATATATATGTTTGAAATATACTTCTTTTCACATGCAGCAGCAGTGATGATTGGCACGGGGGAATTGATAGGGAATCAAATGTGGCGAAGCTCTTAATAAGAGGTTCATTTATTTTTCTGGGCTTGTAAGCCATCTCAAATTTTCTGTACCTTACCTCATTAACTATTGGACACCTAGGGAGATTGTACATGAAGCAAACAAATTTCTTCGCCGTAGTTATGGGAACAGAATTTGGTTACAGATCTTGGTAGAATGTTTGAAAATATTTTTGAAATTCGGAGCTCTTTTCCATTTGTTTAAAAGGAATAACTTTACTCTTTTTATAGAAGCAAGATGTTGTGTCACATCCTGTGAAGACATGCAGACTAGGCAAGGCATACATCAGGACCGAGTTTGACGAACAATTTCCCTACGTCTAAATAACGAAGTGAGTTGTTGTTATAAAATCCAACCTCCATCAAAATTTTGGATTCAGCATTCAACATTATGCAGCACTATGCAGCACTGTGAATTTAATAAATTTATCGTTCCATTGCACCTCTTGTACCTTTTTTACATACAAAACAAACCGAAGCCATTTCCGTATTTATCAGTACCTAATTTAATTGTAATAATAGGACAGAATGCAAACGAATGAAACATAATCTCGTAACACATGTTGTTAAAATGCCGGATCGGTCTAGAGCAACAGGTAGGGGAGAGCGAGGCACAGTGGTCACTTTTTTGCATTTTATTACTTTTCTTAAGGCACTGTTAACAATTCTGCAACTTTTTTTGTGCAAGCCTAAAGTATCATGTATTTACAGGAATTTCCTATAATATCACTTTACAGAATCAAACGTTTTACATATGACAACAAAATAACATTTCTTAGAAAATATGAACAGTGTGCCCCGCAGTCGGGGTACACTGGCCACATTAGTGGGGTTCACTGGTCACTGCTTCGATAAATAAAACAAATGAAAGTTGTGTGGTAGGTATTGTTATTTTACTAAGAAGGTACAAAATTATGTTTACAAAAATATTCGACCTTAGCCCATATTAAAGTTTGATACATTTATGTTAAATGAGAACATATTTTTAGTTCCGGTTGTTCCACCAGATTGCATAGGTTTGGGTAAGTGACAAACAATATTACATTTTTCTACAACCCGCCCTCCCCTACATTGTTTTGTACGTAGCCAGAGAGTCGTACGTTATTCGTCATTCAATGAAATGCAGCGTTGCAAGAAATTTGATCTGGCACCCAGTATCCGGCTGCTTTTGATTGCCATACTTAACAATTCATGAAAGCTATTCAGTGAGCTGTAATTTGGTTCAAAATTAAACATTAGATACTTTCGGTTAAATTGACTTCAATTTTGTTTAACTTTGGATTGGTCTGGCGGCGATTTTGGGATCGATTTCGAATGGCAGACCAGCTCGAATTTATTCAGGAGGTAGTAATCTAACAAGTAAACTCTGAAACAAAAATAGATCTTCCCGGTTAAATTGAAGTAAATTTTTTCGAAATTAGAAACGCCGCCAGTTTAACGTCCGGCCGCTTTGGACTGCCAGACCGCCAGATTTCTATTTCATGCTAGCTCCAGACTTGAGTAGTATACGTAACTGTATTAGATCTTTCCGGTTATATCAAATGGGAGCTACCTCTTGGACTATACAGAACGTCAGCGTAATATTTGTAGACATTTCGCCTCAAGTTGGCATTCCGGGTACTGAAGCAGCCGATGCAGCAGCTCGTGACGCAAGAACATGTCCCACTGTGCAGACACGGGAAATCTATGCAATATAAGTGTATATCAAATGCTTCTATTGTTTTCTGGCAGTATTAATTCCATTATCATTATTATGCACTTAATCATAATATTATAATAATATATAATTGCATCAGAGTGTCTCATATTTTTGTAGTTTATTATTGTTTATTTGCGATTCATTTTGCACAAATTATTATTAATTGGTCAGATTCTTGCATGTGTTAACATTTTAATATTTTTCGAGTCGTTTAAATAGTTATAATTTATTATTTTTTACAATTAATTATTTTTATTTATTTGCTTTTATCATGATTAGAGAATATTATTTAGGTATTATGCAAATCATAACTTACACACTTTTTTATTTATTATGAAAATACATAGGTACTTTCTGTATATTGTTGCCCTAATCTGGGCACGCTAATATACTAGTTAGGTAAGTACTTTAAAACACTCATTATTGGAGAACCAATCAAAACAACTACTCTTCTAGCTAAAACTGACGAAGTATTGAATTACATGATAGGATTCTTAGCATTTTAAAGAAAAAAATATATTGAAAATACTTAAATCATTCATTTACATTTAATCATTCACACTTTTTTATTTAATATGAAATTATCTACTTTTAGTACTTAATTGGGTCACGCTAATATACTACTTAGGAAAACACTTTAAAACACTCATTATTGGAAAACCAATCACAACAACTACTCTTCTAGCTAATACTGACGAAGTATTGAATTACATGATAGGATTCCTGGCATTTTAAGGCAAAAAAATATATTGAAGATACTTAAATTATTTATTGAAATTCAGTCATTCACAAGAATTATTGAACCTTACGTTCTATTTCAACTCTAGAAAAGTTGTACAAATTTTTTCGAACTCGTTAGTTCTCATCAGTAGAGTATAGAAACATTCAGTCATTATTTACAAGCCTATTCTTGATTCATTTTTTACAATTAATTATTTTTATTTATTTGCTTTTATCATGATTAGAGAATATTATTTAGGTATTATGCAAATCACAACTTACACACTTTTTTATTTATTATGAAAATACCTACTTTCTGTATATTGTTGCCCTAATCTGGGCACGCTAATATACTAGTTAGGTAAGTACTTTAAAACACTCATTATTGGAGAACCAATCAAAACAACTACTCTTCTAGCTAAAACTGACGAAGTATTGAATTACATGATAGGATTCTTTGCATTTTAAAGAAAAAAAATATATTGAAAATACTTAAATAATTCATTTACATTGAGTCATTCACACTTTTTTATTTAATATGAAATGATCTACTTTCTGTATATTGATAGGTACCTTAATTGGGTCACGCTAAATAATATTCTCTAATCATGATAAAAGCAAATAAATAAAAATAATTAATTGTAAAAAATAAATCAAGAATAGGCTTGTAAATAATGAGTGAATGTTTCTATACTCTACTGATGAGAATTAACGAGTTCGAAAAAACTTGTACAACTTTTCCAGAGTTGAAATAGAACGTAAGGTTCAATAATTCTTGTGAATGACTGAATTTCAATAAATAATTTAAGTATCTTCAATGTATTTTTTTGCCTAAAAATGCCAGGAATGCTATCATGTAATTCAATACTTCGTCAGTATTAGCTAGAAGAGTAGTTGTTGTGATTGGTTTTCCAATAATGAGTGTTTTAAAGTATTTTCCTAAGTAGTATATTAGCATGACCCAATTAAAGTACCTATCAATATACAGAAAGTAGATAATTTCATATTAAATAAAAAAGTGTGAATGACTAAATGTAAATAAATGATTTAAGTATTTTCCATATATTTTTTTCTTTAAAATGCTAAGAATCCTATCACGTAATTCAATACTTCGTCAGTTTTAGCTAGAAGAGTAGTTGTTTCGATTGGTTCTCCAATAATGAGTGTTTTAAAGTACTTACCTAACTAGTATATTAGCGTGCTCAGATTAGGGCAACAATATACAGAAAGTAGGTATTTTCATAATAAATAAAAAAGTGTGTAAGTTGTAATTTGCATAATACCTAAATAATATTCTCTAGTTATGATTTATTTATACAAATATATTTTGCTACATATTTGTGAAATTTTCATCTTTATTTAATTTGACGAGTAAATTATTCAATTTTGTTGATTAAGAGTTTGTCATTAGAACCTGTAAATTGTTAAATAATTTATGACTAGAGCTAAAAAGTTTTAGTTTTTTTTTTTAATGATACGATATTGTTTTAGCCAATAACCTGGGGATATTTTGTTGATAAATCCTTGGAATATATTCCAAACTATCCCAGTATTAAGGCATTATGGTACTGCAGTATGTATACGACTCCTTATTATATAGTAAATATATTATTAAGATTTCTCTTGCATACAACACCAGCAATTATTTTTGATGCTGCACGTTTCTGTGGAGGAAAATCACTCAAGTAAGAAAGATTTTTATTTCTTGCAGTAATAAGGATATTAAAACTAGAAATAAATAATATAAGTCTTCATCGGATTATTGAAGTTTTTATATAATTATTGAAAATTTAATAGGAAATAAGTCTACAGTACAATACAGAGTCATAAATAAAAAGTATGATTCTGTATAGTAAACCCACGGAAATCCACTTATTGTAAATATGGAGTTACTACTATATGCGAGTCTGCCTGGGGTAAAAAAGAGGTGATTTTACAAATTTTGAAAAAAGAGTGAAGAGTTTCGCAATGTGAAATAAAACTTATTGGTTTCTATAGAAACAGCAACAGAATTTAGTCTACTTTTACAAAATTATATTGTTTTCTAATTTCGAATGGCGATACTAAAATGTGTTTTTTTTTTACTCGTGTGGTTTATAGCACTCGCCTTCGGCTCGTACTATAAACGCCCCACTTGTAAAAAAAACACCATTTGAGCCACTTGTTATATAAAATACTATTTCAACATATAAGGCTCAAACTAGGGATAATATGTGTCAAAAATGGCAAATTTTTCATTATTTGGCACTTTTCCATCACTTACAATTTCTCTGAAAATGATCCTAAATTTCAAATTTTAAATGAAACACCCTACCCTATTTTTATATTTCTGGATTTCGGAGGCGACTTTAAGTACAATTGCATGTTTCTATTTGCATCAAGAGGGCATTGAATCTACTTAAACGAATCAAATGGACCAATACTATACTATAAATCACTAATTTGTAATTAAGTCAACTTTCTCAACTGGCAGCATCTTTTAGACACCCAGGTAACTCAAACCCTGCAAATAACAAAAGTATACTGTGGAAATGAAAAGAAATTTGACAAATAATAAAACTCGTGTATATTGTTAACTTAATACGTTCTTACAGTTTGCTCTTTACCGTTAATTTATTTGTTTGCTGTTTTTTAATCGTTAAATTGTTATTGTTTAAAATACCTATATGCAAGTGGAAAATTGACAAGTTAAATTTCTGGGAATGCCACAAACATTCGAGAAATGCCGCAAAACTGTATACTCAAATGTTTCCGAACAGACATCATCCATGCTATCAATATTTTAATTTTTTTTTAAATTATTTTCGTTGCCATTAAATTTTGGTTTACAAAGGATAATGCAGTTTTTACCCCACTGAGAGGTTAGTAGAGGGTGGTAGGGGGTGAAAGATTCAAACTTTGGTAATGTCGACATCATCATCATCGTCGTAGCTTTACAAAATAAATATAAATATATATATATATATATATATATATATATATATATATATATATATATATATATATATATATATATATATATATATATATATATATATATATATATATATATATATATTCAAAACCAGTTTTCTTGGGATTTAGGTTCGTTTAAATAAAATTAAAACATATTTTACGTTTCGGCTAGGGGCCCTTAGCCTTCAGACAAAAAACTGTAGTACTGCACTCAATAAACATAAGAAATTAACAAAACATGACTTTGACTATGACAATACACAAATTTTAACTACTGAACCTAACAAAAAAAAAAAGAGAAATTATGGAAATGATATCCACATTCACAAAAATAAAAAAGCTGTAAATGACAAAACCGAAATAAATAACCTAAGCAAAATCTATTATAATGTGTTGTAGCATGGCTTGGGGCTCCAGACAGATAACTCTGTGTAAGGAGCCCCGAGACATGCTGTGACACATTATAAATAAAAAAGTGGAAGTAAAAATTTGTTGTATTTCATAAGATTTTTCAGTTCAAAAAAAATTTTTTCTTAAAATAATTTTGTTCACATTAAAACTAACAACCACACCAATAGCCTTAAATAAATAAAAAAATTATTAAATATCAATAACACTACTACCGCCATCTACAGTTGAGTGTCATAACCTTTGTACCGGTACAGTTGGCTCTCTGCCTTGTCGCCGCGGCCGCTCCGCGAAGCTTCGTTCTGCCTTTGCCACGTATTGAAACAATCGTGCAAACAAATTATTAAATTAATTCACAACATAATCAAATAATACAATAGCAATGAATTTTACTAATAAAAAAAAGAAAAAACATGATGGAATATCATGCCATGAAGTCATGCTGCCTAGGTAAGATTTCTTATTAAAAAATTTTTGTACACAAAATATTAACCTTAAAAAAATAATTTATTTCAGATTATAATATCGTCACTATTTAAACAATAATAAAAAAAAAATTATTCTGATGAAGGCTAAGGGCCAAAACGTAAAATATCTTTTAATTTTATTTAAACGAACCTAAATCCCAAGAAAACTGGTTTTGAATATAAATAGTAGAGGTTCAAGAAATTTTCCAATAGATATATATATATATATATATATTTACTAAACGTAATTTCTCTCTGAAGCAACCCTCTATACATCCTTATTTCAAAAATAAGGAAATTGACCAGACTACAACAAATTGCAAGTCTGGCACGTTAAGTGTAATAATCACATATTACTACGAAACGCTGTAATTCGATTTTAGAGAACACCGACCGAAAGATTTATTCCTAATTAAAGGAACTCTCGTGTCAGCCACTACACACCACTTGCAAACTGCAGTTTCGAGCTGTTGGCTCTCATCAGTGCAAGGTAGGCATGCAGTGACTGGCAACGAGATTTCCGATGTATAGGTACATGTTCGTAGTCTTAAGACTGGCAACATGCAAAATAAATCGAAGGCGCCATCGCGCCAATCGAACAGCGACCGCTAGATGGCGCCTTCCATTTATTTTGCATGTTGCCAGTCTTAAGACTACAAACATGTACCTATACATCGGAAATCTCGTTGCCAGTCACTGCATGCCTACCTTGCACTGATGAGAGCCAACAGCTCGAAACTGCAGTCTGCAAGTGGTGTGTAGTGGCTGACACGAGAGTTCCTTTAATTAGGAATAAATCTTTCGGTCGGTGTTCTCTAAAATCGAATTACAGCGTTTCGTAGTAAGAAGTGATTATTACACTTAACGTGCAGACTTGCAATTTGTTGTAGTCTGGTCAATTTCCTTATTTTTGAAATAAGGATGTATAGAGGGTTGCTTCAGAGAGAAATTACGTTTAGTAAATACTCTGCCTCTAGAAGCATACTTTGAACATTTGCTGCCCATCTCAGGCTAACCAATTCGATTGTAGTGAACAGCGACCGCTAGATGGCGCCTTCGATTTATTTTGCATGTTGCCAGTCTTAAGACAACGAACATGTACCTATACATCGGAAATCTCGTTGCCAGTCACTGCATGCCTACCTTGCACTGATGAGAGCCAACAGCTCGAAACTGCAGTCTGCAAGTGGTGTGTAGTGGCTGACACGAGAGTTCCTTTAATTAGGAATAAATCTTTCGGTCGGTGTTCTCTAAAATCGAATTACAGCGTTTCGTAGTAATATGTGATTATTACACTTAACGTGCCAGACTTGCAATTTGTTGTAGTCTGGGTCAATTTCCTTATTTTTGAAATAAGGATGTATAGAAGGGTTGCTTCAGAGAGAAATTACGTTTAGTAAATACTCTGCCCTCTCGAAGCATACTTTGAACATATATATATATATATACATATATATATATATATATATATATATATATATTATATATATATATATATATATATATATATATATATATATATATATATATATATATGTTGTTTCTTAGATTTTCGCGGTGTTAAATGAAGGGTTGTTGTGCTTCGGGTGTTTTTCCGCGTAGTTGACAGGCTCTGCGGGCCACGGTTGTCTAAACGACGTTTCGCAGAATCCCATCTGCCATCTTCAGGTTCTCGCTGAAAGCTCGCTACTGCCGCTGCTCGTTGCTCGAACTGAACTGTACTGTACACAACAACCCTTCATATATATATATATATATATATATATATATATATATATATATATATATATATTATATATATATATATATATATATATATATATATATTATATATATATATATATATATATACACATACACACACATTGTCTATTAACTGTCGATATACGAAGGAAAATCTCATTTTGCTCTTTTTAGGGGATAAAATTTTTTTTAAAAATCGAACCGCCGAAAAAACATACCTAAAAATTATAAAATAAACTAATCGCCCAGTTAAATGAAACTTATTATCTAATATCGATATTGAAGTCGGTTAAAAATACGTTTGATTTGATGATTTCATTATTTGCTTATTTTGCACCGAGCTTAATATCGATATTAGGTAATAAAGTTCAATTAACTGGGCGACGACGGTGTAATTTTATTTCATAATTTTTAGATATTTTTTTGAAGAAGGTTCAATTTTAATTTTTTTTTAATTCACCCTTTTAGTGGCTCGTTATTCAGCTTCTACACAGTGACATTCATGTCATTGTGACTGTTTAAGATTTAACATTAGACTAGTTATTAGAGAATACTGAAATCGATATATCAAATTTCAAGTAAATCTTCAAAAATATTGCATTTACCTAGTCCATATTGTTTCCGTTATTTGAATTCTCAACTTTTGACATCAGATTCGTTATCAAGCACTTCTAAAATGCCTAGCTACCAATTTTAATGCAATTCCAATGGAATTTGAATTTATTATCACAATTAAATTTTTGCATTAAATTAGTGACTTCGTCATAATCTAGAATATTCTCGACTAAAATAACATTGTTTACAATTTTTGTTCACTTTATACTAGAGGTAGCTTGTTGAAATTATTATGGGATCATCGCCGAGCCATACCTCACAATTTGGAAAGTTTTCATATAAACCGTTTAAACGAATCTATAAATAATGACTGAACAAATATATAAAAAAAAAAACAAACGGATCGAATTGAGAACCTCCTCCTTTTACTTCCACATCAGTGGAAGTATAGTAACGACAAAAATATTTTTAAAATTTTTTATTGTTTAAATAGGCTTAGAATGTCACGAACGTCGAGATTTAAGTTAGCGAAAAAAAATTTCTGTCTGTCGGTCTGTCTGTCTGTCGGTCTGTCTGTAACTTTTTTTGTGCGCACGTTTTACTCTGGAACCGTTTGAGATATTGACTTGAAATTTGGTACACATATGTACTTTAACGAGATCTAGAACTAGATT
>OW386286.2:49534915-49684915 GCA_936432065.2 Rutpela maculata | reverse complement strand
TTCAAATCGTGATCAGTAACCAACTATCATTTGTCTGTTCCTAACCAGACATAGACCGGTTTCGAACTTATTATGTTCTCATCAGTATGCCATAGGTCATAGAACAGACACATGATAGTGGTCAACTTGCTAGTCTTATACAAACTGAATCAAATGAAGTGATGGTGAGAGGTAAACTTTCATATGGTCAGATGCTACTATACGTCGGACAAATGTCACTGACGTATAGCGACTTGCTTTTTTTTGCAAGTACCAAGTGCGGCAACCTCTAGCCTCAGTGGGCTATACTCACTGTTTATGAAATCGGATTTGAAGGAAACAACTACTCAGCGGGCAAATACCCCGACCTGCATTGAATTACACCTTCAAATCGTGATCAGTAACCAACTATCATTTGTCTGTTCCTAACCAGACATAGACCGGTTTCGAACTTATTATGTTCTCATCAGTATGCCATAGGTCATAGAACAGACAAATGATAGTGGTCAACTTGCTAGTCTTATACAAACTGAATCAAATGAAGTGACGGTGAGAGGTAAACTCTCATATGGTCAGATGCTACTATACGTCGGACAAATGTCACTGACGTATAGCGACTTGCTTTTTTTGCAAGTACCAAGTGCGGCAACCTCTAGCCTCAGTGGGCTATACTCACTGTTTATGAAATCGGATTTGAAGGAAACAACTACTCAGCGGGCAAATACCCCGACCTGCATTGAATTACACCTTCAAATCGTGATCAGTAACCAACTATCATTTGTCTGTTCCTAACCAGACATAGACCGGTTTCGAACTTATTATGTTCTCATCAGTATGCCATAGGTCATAGTAGTAGCATCTGACCATATGAGAGTTTACCTCTCACCGTCACTTCATATATATATATATATATATATATATATATATATATATATATATATATATATATATATATATATATATATATATATGGATAGTTTATGTTCGCCAAATATCGCTTGACTAATAAAAGGTTAGATAATTTCAGTGTATTCTACTTTTAATGCGACAAAACATAACAAGGTATATTTTATAAATGATCATTAAAACAGACTTGATTTATTAAATTAATAGGTTTACCTCTTGTCTCACTTTCCATATTATCACTAATAATTTTCTCTCTGGTAACAGCTATCAACACACTTCTCTTTGGAATGCGAAAATATACTAGCTAAGCACATGTATGTTATCAGATTTCTGCGCGGGGAAATCTGTTTCCAAGAAAACTGACTTGGGTTTTATTACTACGGTCTGTACTCTAACAAATAATGAGAAACTAATCTGGATTACTTAACATTGGTTTTTACATTTTTGGCCACCACACATCCAAAAATCGACCACTGTGCGTGGTTAGGATGGAAGTGATGAAATAAATATATGCGCCTTGCCTGCCATTTTTTAGGCCTTATTAAAAAGTTTCTATCAGAGCGTTCATTTCAGTTTCGACTCCACAAATGTGATTCAAATATATCGTTGAGTATTCGGTTGAGTTGAATAGCTTAAGCCAGAAAAGCTAAATTAAACGTGTTTTTTTCACTTCTACTTTGCAAATTCCAAAAATGAGGCGAATTTTTTTATTTAATATCTTCTAAACTACGTTCATCATGCCGTGCCTCCCTGCTTATTTTGAATTACATTTAAGTGGCATGTAAAGAAAATTGTTGTAAAGGGAATTTTTTGGAGTCTGCTCCTATACAGATCTTTGTAAATCATCAAAATATTTTAAATCGACTGCGATTTTCTATGTTATCCTTATTTACCAAAAATTTTTGCCGCATTTCTGAGAGTTCATTTCTCTCAAAAATGCGGCAAAAATTCTGAAAAATCTGAAAATGTTTGCCTTAAAAAAAACTCTGGTTCTGTAACATTCTCTACAATATTTAATTAACGTACAGAAAATAATATTTTAATTAAACTCCAGAAATTAATATTCCATTATTAGCCACAAAACACGATATCTAGTACTTAACATGATTTTATAATTATTTTGTAAGTTGGAAATAACAAGCATAAATGGATATATAGGTCTATTTCTTTAGATGGTACACTCTAAGTAAATGAACTCTACTTACTTCATGACGATTGCCAGTTTAAGTTTCCCGAACTACTGATTTTCTCATGCCATGCCATCAATACTGTGGTAATTATAAACATGAAGCGAAGTAGCGCCCCACAAAGTCATAAGTGGTATTTCATATAATTTTGGACAACTCAATAACCTTTAAAAATATATTCAGTTGAGTTCAACAAAGTATTTAGGTGTACAGGATTCATAAAGACTTAACAGCCAGCCATGCTTACTCCTTCTAGAAGGTGTTCGTCTAGGGTGGTTAGCTCTACAAGAATTTTTAGAGGAAGATTAAACTTGTATGTTATTAATGTCATCCTCAATCTGCTTTACATGGACTCTCCAAAAATTTATTTCTTTTATCATTTCTTCAAAATGTTGATCTTAAAGCTAGACTCCGCATATTTTAGGAGAATTTTTTTTGAATAAAGACCTTTCATTATTATTTTTATTATTAATTGATTATTCTCGTAGGTAGACGTTTCGACAAACTTTATTGCCTTCTCCAGAACACTTCTAAAGTAGTTTCCACAAACACCAAAACACTTGAACTTTACACTCGAACGCTATCATTTGACGCACGTTTCGCCAATCATGTTGGTATCATCAGAAGAGGATTAAAACTAAATTACAACTAAAAACGTTCTGCATTCATGCTGAAATAATGCCATCATTGAACACTGGACCAATCCTGTCATCCCTACCTAAAATTCGTCTCGATTTAATGAACCGTGACCTAATAATCAATAAAGCAGACTTCGCAATAGGCCCTTTGTCGCTATTCATAGTACGAGGTAAAAAATATGTAAAATTTCGGAATAATTTCATATGTAGGTAGGTAATGATATTTTTTCTTAATGGGTTATTATTGCAGTAAAAGGTATCGTCTTCAGTCTCTAAATGGTCCTGACTCTTGCTCTTACCCTCAAGGGGTGAAAACCATCCCTAAATTTAAATATTAAAAATTTGAAAAAATATTACTGATTTATTTTTGAAACGTAGGATAGTTATGTTTTTGGAATCGCTGAGTAAGATTCTGAAGCCAAATATAAAAAATTCAAAATCACGGCTCTAGTATAGCACATGGAATTTTTTTTCTAAAACAAGGTTTTAAGCGGGCAAAAAAACTTACCACCTATACGATGCTATAACGAAAAACAGCATTTCTTTAAGAATTAATTACTGGGCAATTACAATAACTGAACGGCAACATTTTGTTAAAAAAAAAATGTGAAAACGCACATTTTATCGTCCATAACTTTTTTATTTTTTATGATATAGAAATAAACAAAAAATCATTTTAAAGATTGATTAATTATTGTCTTTAATTTGATTCCTTGGATTTTTTTATGAAAATGTCACAGTTTCTAAGACACTATTCAACATTTAAACTAAATACTTCATCTTAAAAAATGGTCGGATACCATCTATAAACTTAAATATCTCTGAAATTATCAAATTATTATCGACCTCAATATCGATATTAGATATTACGATTCAATTAAGGGTGATAGGGTGATGGTGAAATTTTATTTCATAATTTTTGAATTGTTTTCAATTCTTCTTATAAATTTTTTTTATTAATGTAAAGATAGACATATATAAATGTCTAAAAATTACTTAAAGGACTGGACCATTCTGATCAGATTAATAATATAATTCAGGCATTAGACCCACGTCATGAAATATAAATACATATTAGATAAATTCCTAGTCATCCGTTCCCCCTATCATTTACTTTTGTTGACCTTGTTCATGATAAGAATATTAATCTGCCATATCTTCATATTTGCCGTAGTACGATTCGGCGTAACAGTATGGAAAAGTTTTCTGATGTAATTATTTTATAGCATCATTTTCAGGATGAAGCACTCAATTGATCAAAATACCAAAAAGATAATTAAAAGTATAATAACAAACATAATAAGACTTAATAACAAACTATGCATAGAATATTAAATAAATAATAATATGTGGTATTAAAAAAAAAGAGAAAATATTTTGCAATTTAATTCTGCAAAATTTTCATTTTTTATTAGTGTAAAATATATAAAATAAGCTGCGTGACAACTAATCGCGCGATGTCACGCGGCGGCCAGATTTTATGGCAGAAATGCTTCCAGACATGATATATAAAAGAATAAATTGCAAATTTCTATAAAGTTCATTTGCGCTTTAATTATTTATGTTGACTTTAAACAGTGAGACGATTCAAACTGTTGTCACTTTATCATATAAGCTGCTATTAGTACACACAAATTAGATTAAAAAACACTGAATAGGAGAAATAATTTATAAAGTAATAATATTTGGGATGCGTACTCAGATAGGGTTAGAAATAGATACCCGAAAAGTTCCCCCCAATTTAGCGGTGGAACGTCCTTTTCTTTGCAAAAAACCACCCCCAACGGGGACTTAACGCTGGTTTTTCACTTTTATCTTGTAAACCGTTCGTCGGAAGAGTAAAAAGTATAGGAAATGAAAAAATTTTCATTAAACTCTGCATAAAAAATGTCCTATTAACCTTGTAGCTTGTCCTCACCTATTTCGCGCTAACAGCGTCCGAACAGAGGGGCGCATTGATCATATTCGAAGTTTCACAGCGAATATCTTAAAACCGGTTACTTTAACGAGAAAAATGCTCAGGAATGAATTTATAGACCGGAATTTTTTCTATAAGATGCACATATAGCGGGTTTTGACGCAAGTGATCAAGCGCGGATCTAGAAATTTCAATAATTTTTTTTCTCGTCTGTGACGCATGGGACCCATACGAAATATGGGAAATAACATATCGAGAAACACTTCTCTAACGACCCCTAAAAAAATTTGAAAAAGCAGTTTGCGAAAATTTTTTTCAAAATTCGATTACCCCCCCCCCAGGTCTAGGGACTCCTGTTTAAAATTATTTTTTTTCATATGCATTTTACTTTTCATAAAAATACAGCAACACATTCTGAAGTTTATGAAAATATTTTCATTACTGAGATACAACGAATTGAAATTTTGTGACTTAACAATAATTTAACAAATCACAAAATTGCAATTCGTTGTATCTCAGTTAGTAATGAAAATATTTTCATAAACTTCAGAATGTGTTGCTGTATTTCTATGAAAAGTCAAATGCATATGACAAAAAAAATAATTTTAAACAGGTGTCCCTAGACTGTGTTTTTCGACTCCACGCAATTATATCAGAGGATAATATGTACTGTTCACTCAAAAGAAGATTTGGAGTCATGTTTCAACTTTGAGCTTGCTTCAGTTCCTCTTCCTCTCTTCGATGAAAAAGGGTTAATGAGAAAAACTAAGAAATCGTCTCTGTATGATATTTTTAATGCTGTACGAGAGGCCAATAGAATTTTCCGATTGCCAGTTCATTTTTATGGCGGCAATTTGATTCATCGTGTAGTATAGCCGAAGCAGGGTACCTTTGACGATGTTTGTACAGCCTACGTTCACTTTATTCGTAATCATTACAGCCAAAAAGTGACTGTAGTGTTTGACGGATATGCTGACAATGCCTGTAGTACGAAGAGCATCGAAAGACTGCAGCGAAACGCATTTCACCGGAAATTATTTTTAATGAGAACACGCCACTGACTGAAACGCAAAATAAAATGATAAACAATCTCACAAACAAGGAATGGTTTATTTCGCAATTGGTGGAGAGATTTAAAAACGAGGGCATCAAAAAAATTACTGCTGTAGAGGACGCAGACGTACTCATAGTTCAAACCGCCTTAAATTAATCGCATGAAAACGCTACGGTGGTCATCGTCGGACAAGATATTGATCTTCTCGCATTGATTATCGCTTTCGCACCTGAAGATAAAGATATCCGTTTCTTAAGAGAGGCTCAGGGAAAAATAAAAAATAAAGCTTACAGTTCTCGTAAGTTTTAAAAAGCTATAAGGTTTTGTTTGTCCACGCGTTCAGTGGATGCGATACCACTTCAGCTTTTTTTCTACCAAGACTGTCACCCACATCTGAGGCATTACGTTAACATTCTTACAGAGTATTTCTCCAAGTTCATGCTTGGCGAGGAGAAAACTTGGAACCAACGGAATGGGGTTGAAAAAAGTAGGAAATATTTTATCACCCATTTATACCACTGAGTTACCACCACCAATTTCCACCCTAAAGCTAATATCCTACAGTTGCAAAAAGGGTTGCGGAAAACGATGCAGCTCTGTTGAGGTTGAATTGCGCTGTTCAACAATGTGCTTTAATTGCCATGGACAAGGATGTTTAAATTTTGAATTCGAAGAAGAGTTCGTTGATGAGGAACCCCTTAATGAGTAAATTTGGAAAGAATTTTAGTGAAATAGGCCCACAGGGGAAACCACTTAAAAAAAAATACACCGAGAGCTCTACCTCGTGGCTGGTGTGGAAACGAGCTCAAATTGAAGAACACAGCTTTGTGGAAAACAGGGGAAAATACATAAAAATCACTTGCGTCAAAACCCGCTACATATGCATCTTATAGAGAAAATTCCGCTCTATAAATTCATTCCTGAGCATTTTTCTCGTTAAAGTAACCGGTTTACAAGATAAAAGTGAAAAAACAGCGTTAAGTCCCCGTTGGGGGTGTTTTTTTTGCAAAAAAAAGGACGTTCCACCCCCAAATTTGGGCGGGAACTTTTCGGGTATCTATTTCTAACCCTATCTAGAGTATGCATCCCAAATATTATTACTTTATAAATTATTTCATCTAAAATATCTAATTTACGTGGATTATATGTAGGTATAGGGAAAATAATAAAAAACCCCATTTAAAAAAGTCGTGAGATAAAAACATGTTATTGCACAGATGTGCCTGATTTTATGATATAGTGTTTTCAGCGTTTCAAGGGAGATCGAGAAATAGGAAATAGATATGGTATTGGTGTTGTTAGATTTATGAGTTTATGGGAAGGGAGAATTTTAGGGGAAAATGTTACGCCAGTCATTTTGTAGATCATAAAGTGGTAGTTGTTCGTGTGGAAGTTTATGTACATGTGGAATATTATCATATTTTCTTATAAGAGTTAAATCTCGAGTTAATTCGGAATTAGAAGTTTTACACATTAAGAGTTTTTGAGATGTCTCGTCAATGTTGTCGCATCATTTGCACCTCCGTAAGCCTATGTAAATTGTCTGCGTTTGTATACCTGGGTGAGTTTGTTAATAGACGCAGTAGTTTGTTTTGAGTTCGCTGCAACCAGAATATTAAAAATTTTTTGACGTTATTGAAAGTACAAGATAAAATGTTGAAATTGTATTCAATATTCAAGTAGTTATTTTGTAGTAGTAGTAGTAGTAGTAGTAGTTAATTTGAGATAATAGACTGTTGGTGACAGATTTTTGGTTGTGATTTTACTCAGTATGCCTTTCAGAGGGCATTATGATGCGTATATTCTTGTGACAACAAGGAATGGATCTGATGAGGGGCAGGACACCAGCTGTTGAGCGAAGTAATATTTCTTTGAAGGTTTCCAGAATCAGAGACGGAAGAAATTCTACAATATAATTTAAGGCCATCGGCATACAGGAGGTAGTTAGTAACCATTAATGTCTTTGGCATTACCATTGATAAATAATATCAAGAAGAGGGGACCTAAAATTAATCCATTGGTGGAAACCAGCTGGATCTAAAAACTCGATATTGTACAAATTGATGGTGACCTGAAAGATATGACCGACAAAGATTTATTAGGTCAACTTCATTGAGACTATTTAAAAGTAGGGCGTAGTCATATCTATCTAACTCCTTGGAGCAGTCAGTGTATATATTAGTGGAAGTATGGAATCGGAAAGTATGCAAAATCGTGCTAAAGTTATGAAACGTATTTCTCTCCCCGTTTTCGACGGGAACACGAATAACAGGGTGAAAAAAGTTTTTAGTCATGCGCACTCCCTGAAACGGACAAAAACCACCCTTTTTGGTCATTTCTTATGACAGCTAGGCATCGACTATTTTTGCAGGGATTCTTTATTTTTTCATGGGGATATAACAGATGGTGAAAGGCGATAGCAGGTAGTATACCGCAACCGCCCTTGAGGGTGGAATCTACCCTGTCAGAGGTGTAAAATTGTTTCTTTTTTTTTCTTGTTAAAGACGTTTGCCCCCGTTTTTGAGGAAGTTGATCAAGGACAATGGTAAGAATGAATTATGACAACCTCAGGGGGCTGGTCCCATTCTCCATCCCCTCATCCCTCAGGGGGTAGAAAATTGATTTCTTTTATTTTCTAATTTGTATATTGAGTGGGAGTGGTTCCAAAGTCATCATTTGTCCATTTTACATCCTCATAAAAAATGAACCTATCCTCGCAAGGATTTGAAATTCATGTTCCGCAAAATGGGATAAAGGAAGAGAATACTATTGGTAAAAATTCCTGTTTTTAATAAATTATATATACGGGACACGATTTTGAGTATAACATAATATTTTTTTAAAAGACATTAATATAACCTTACAAAAAGAATTAGATCCAGGTTTTGTAACTGAAAATGAACATCATATTCAATGCTATTGCCTCCTTCTTCATCGCACACATCGTCCTTTCCGATTCATGATCGGAAATATACACTCCGGGTACAAAATTTAGAAAGCTAACAGCGTTATCAGAATTATTATCATTTGATTCGTTTGTTTCTATGCTTGGTTCATCTCCATCCTTTAGCGCACAATTCTACCAAAATTTACCGCTCTTACAATTACAATTTTAGCCTTTAAAAAAGAAGTCAGGAACCAACTGAAACAGTAAAGGCAGCCAAAATAAATAAAATGATACAATATCAGCCAAGTCGCTACCTATTATTATTATTACTATTACTGTTATGAAAGGAGTGGTTTCCGAGAGTTTAAGGGTGAAGGGAGGGTCGAACCAGCTTAAAACCATTTTCTTTAACAAGAAAAAACAAAGAAACAATTTTACACCCTCTGAGGGCGGTAGTGGTCTACTACCTGACATCACCTTCACCATCTGTTATATCCCCATGAAGAAACAAAGAATCCCTGCAAAAATAGTCGATGCCAAGCTATCATATGAGAAATCAGCAAAAAGAGGTAGTTTTTGGACGTTTCAGGGAGTGCGCACGACTGAAAACTTTTTTCACCCTGTTATTCATATTCAGCACCCTCGAAAACGGGGGTGGGAATAGGTTCCATAACTTTAACACGATTTTGCTTTTTTTCGAGAAAATTACGACTCCTTACTTCCACTATATAATTGTGTAACACACCTAAGTTTTGAAACTGTCGATCGACCCTGTACGAAATTGTGTTGTACTGGTAAATTTATATTGGAGAGATGAGGGGAAATGAAGCTATATAAGATAATCCCAAAAACCTAGAAAAGTTGGATAAGATCGTTATGGGCCTGTAATTCGCAAAATCATTCTTAGTAACTTTTTTGTGAACAGACGTAGTTTTAGATATTTTCCAGATGTTAGGAAAAACACCCCAGATTAACATCGAAATGAATAATATAATAGTACAGTAAGTGAAGCTTTTAAATCCCAACCCCAAAACGATGTAATGAATTTCCAGTTTCTTTTCTTCAACATGCTTCATAGAGTATGTACATAAGAATCCATATTGTCATTTTCCGTGCTTTTTGGTTAGAAGTGGTTCCTTCTCCTCCGTCTCCTTCTTGGAGGTTGTCGCAAAAAAAAAACGAGTTTTTCTTTTTTTTCTCTCCGGTGTTTAGTTTTGGAAATATTGGCACTTTCAAAATGGCGCCGAAACGTTCAGAAAAAATATACGACGTTAAAATATAAAAGGACTCAAAATCTATAACTAGGAGACAAATTTTTATTTTTGTAAAAATTAAAGGTACCTATTCAAATTTTCTTTCGGTTGAGACGTATTAGATTACTCTGAAGGAGCGGGCGATTGGCCTTCCCCCACTGCGACCTATAAGGTCTATTGTAGTATTCCTTTTTGTGTGCCTCAGGGCTCCCCATCCAAACATGGTCTTCCTAGACTTCGAGTCTGTTGGTAAGGGTCCCCAGGCAACAAAACAATATATATTTTACAACACTCGACGTTTTTACTAACGTATTATTTTGTCAAAATCTATACATTTCCATAAATATACAGTGTGACTCACTTAAAATGAAGATACCCTTATAACTTTTTTATTTTGTTTCCGATTTGAATCAAATTTTACTCCAGTATAGAACAAATTAGGATCTGCTCATGACCAGAACAATATTCGCCTGCTACAAAGGCAAGGCCACCTGCGGTATCAAAATATGCGGAAAAAAATTAAAAATCATATTAGTGGGTCTTGGCGAATTTCATATATCCACCACAAATTGCGGAATCTGAGGATCCCCTTTGCCAGATGAGCTTATGTATGAGAAATCGCTCATCAATAACTAAATAAAATGTTGGTGTATGTACGTTTGTGGCGCCGCGCCGATCCGATGCGTTTTTAAGAATTTTTAACATTCAAAATGTTTTTATTTTTTTTCCACATATTTTGGTACTGCAGATGGCTTTGCCTTTGTAGCAGGCGAATATTTTTCTGGTCATAAGTAGATCCTAATTTGTTCTATATTTGAGTAAAATTTGATTCAAACCGGAAACAAAATAGAAAAGTTATAAGGGCGTCTTTATTTTAAGTGAGTCACACTGTATATTTAAGGAAATGTATAGATTTCGACAAAATATTACGTTAGTAAATACGTCGAGTGTTGTAAAATAAAGATTGTTTTGCGACTGTGATTTATTAGCAGACCACGGTAAACCGGTTTGATAGAGAAATTTTAGATACCTAATTGATTTATTTATTATCTATTTTGGCTGGCGAATATCTCGTAAACTATAATACATAGGAAGAAAATGAATATATGCATTCTTGTTGGAAATTTAATTATCCTTAATTTTGCATATATTACCTTTTCCCGTACGACGCATTGTTTCCAAGTTATCATGGAAAAATTGAAAAAAGGAACCTTTCCGCCCCCCTTCTCCCCTGAAGAGGAGGGGCTAGGGGCGGAGACTTCTAGTATGTTTACCTCCTAACTATTCCCAACATACTCCTGAAGAAGAAAATTCTCCCCACCTCAATGTCCTCTACAATCCCCTATTGGGCATTCATTGATTGGACTAAATAGAAAAACTAACTTTAAAAGCTATAGATACCTAACTATGTTGCTAAAAGTTGCATCATATTTTGACAATTCACTTCAACATTTTCGCAATCGGAGAAAGTTAAAATTTTAACGTAATCGTTTGAACCTTGCCCACGTAAATATACATAGATTCCCGACAGCGAATTTTTTTTATACTTTATTGTTTAAAGAAATAATCTTGTTGACAAAGTTATAAGCTACAAACAAATATTGGTTGTAGTTATTAATGTATAGAGAAAAACATTACATAATTTCACAGGCCCCTTATAGAGCGGGAGCTAGGTGGCTTTTTCGGCAGCTCATCGTTTTATGAACTTTGAGATATTTTTATGGTTTAATGGGTGATAACGATTCATAAAATCGACTTCTGGCGGGGCACCTCCTGTCAGGAGCGTTACGAACACTGTTTAAAAATCAGTGAAATCATGTCATCGTTACAAGGCTCGTTTTTTTTGTGTGTACACATTTTATGTTTAGAATTAATAAAATAAGATCGCCAGAAAGTGTGGGCCATCAGGAGGCGCAGCCAGATAGGTAATAATGATACAATACATCTGAGGCACGGTACGGAGTCAAGTTAGCCGAAAGTGTTAAATTCCTGTATATTTAAGAGCCTATGGTACTTTTGTTGACACTAAGAACTTTACGGGGAGGCTATTCTGTTGTTGAAGGACCTTATATTTACGTTTTAAAAAGGAGCCAGAACTTGTAACGATGAGTTTAGAGTTCTGAGATGAAATATGCGAAAAAAAATCCAATTTTCTTCAAAAATCCTAAACATTTTCTTTCTGGCTAGCTTTACTGACGGGAGTTTCTTTCTGGGAATTTTTTTGTGTTCAAAACATTTAAATAAACATGCTCAACCTTAAAATAGTTTGTAACGATCATGTTAAATAACTCCGTTTTCTTAAATCTTTGACCTTTCTGGTTGCGCCCCTGATGGCCCACACTTTCTGGCGATCTTATTTTATTCATTCTAAACATAAAATGTGTACACACATGTAACGATGATATAATTTCACTGATTTTTATATCTTGAACCATGGCCAACTCGACGGGCTGACATATGCCAGAAGTCTATTTTGTCGTTACTTAAGTTCGATAGAATTAATCAGCGCATAGAAAATGCCTCTAACGATGAGTGTCCGAAAAAGCCACTTAGCTCCCGCACCATTATGTTTTTTAACCAGACTCCAAAATCAGAATTATCAGATTGGCTCGTTTTTCATCATTAACCTCAAAAAACATCCGTAAATGGCCGGTTTTTCGCCTTTCACACTCAAATGAGTAATTAGAATTTTTTTTTTTTTTAGTATGTTCACTTCATAACCTCATATCACTGTAACCCCTACAACTCCATAACTCTATTAATTGGGGCGTGCAAGCTTCTATTACCATAAAACTCTGAGTAAATAGAAATTTTACGCATCTGACTTCAAAAGCCATATAACTCGGAGTGCGAGTGGGCAGACTTTTATAACCAGATAACTTCTAAAGGTGGGAGATTACGAAAGAATTGGCAGGAAGGAGGCGAACGATCGACTCTAACAGAGGTATCAGGAGAGATAGAATATCTAGTGTAAAGGAAGATGGACGAGGATACTCATTCCAGATATTAAAAGATGGGTGGAGAGAGAACACGGAGAGGTTGGGTACTACCTCACGCAGGCTCTAACAGGGCATGATGCTTTGCAGAATACGTCTACGACATCGTGAAGATGGAAGATCGAGAAGGCATGTACTGTGGGGAGATAGACGATGGGGAGCATACCGTGTTCCTGTGTAGCATGTGGAGAGAACAAAGACTACGAGTTATAGATAGGCTAGGCGGCCCAGTTACACTTGATGACATAGTGTTGAGGATGCTAGAATCAGAGGAAAACTGGCAACTCTTGGAGGACATGATAACATCAGTTATGAAAATCGAGGAAGTAGACGAAAGAACTTGAACCTTTAATAGTTTCAACGAAGTAGGGAAGTAAGGGGGGGGACATCTCTGCGGAGATTATTTGTAATACCTAACACTAAGATTGACCTGATATTCTGACGGTAAGCGAGAGCGGTTCCAGGATATGAGGAAACACTGAAGACGGGGAGAGAGAGAGACACTATGCCGAGCCACTAACTTTGTTAGAGTTCAGCACTACCCAACGTGTTAGATCCAAGGCGCTGGGTGCCCATGATGGGTCCCCCCCGCCGCAAAAAGGCTATTATAAACAGTCCCGTGCCTTTTTGTTGAGAACGTCATGCTTTCTAAATTAGCCAATATATGGTAGTAGAAGATTCAAACAACTCCTATAGAACGCTGCAGGTGACATAAAACGTTTTGAGTTCTTCAGTTACGACAATAACAAGAATTAATTAAATAATTAAGAATAATTAAAATTTGACATTTGTTTACACTTATATGTGCGCTAATGATGATAACTTAACAATGGAAATCCTCTTGACAATAATAGAAACTAAAAAAATGCTACCTTTGTCCGCGTACTGACATAGGATTATTATGAAAATGTTACTAACTATTTACACTAGCCTTGCTAAAATAAACTTTAGTTACAACAAATAACATTTAAGTATTTTCAAACAAGATAAAACAGTATTTACTATAACATATATGGCAGGCTGTCAATTAATTGGTAATGTCCTAAGGGTGACAACCTAGAAAAAGACGGAAAATGGTTAACTATACAGTAGAGTTAACTCAGCTAACCACGGAAGAGGCGCCAAAGGTTTTACAACATCTTTTGTTATTTTCGTGGTTAGACTACACGTTGTTCTTCATGATGTTCGTTATTTCTGCTGCGATCGGTGTTTACTTCGGTTGCTTTGGAACAAAACAAAATACTACCTCTGAGTATTTGCTGGGATCAAGAAAAATGGGTGTGTTTCCAATTGCAGTCTCCTTAGTGGCAGGGTGAGTTTATTAAATACATTAATAACCCAAGGCAGTCCAACTGATAAATTTGAATCAAATGAGAGTTACAAAATTAGTTGTAAGGTTTCTAAGTGTGTTGGGCAGACAAAGCGTTCAGTTGAAACAAGATTCAAGGGCCATATCGCTCATCTTAAAGGGTCGGTCAGGTTTGCCTCACACACCTACGTGAGCAATCAGATACTATTAGCATCATAATTTTGTACACATTTTGCACGATTTTCCACAATCTGGAAAAGGTAGAGCGAATTAGGTGGGAAGATGGTTCAAATTTGACGCAGTTTGACACACCTTATTTCAAATTTTGCATATACTCACATTAGGGCCTACGACGTCCCAAAAATGTTTCTCCGACTGCCCTTATTACCAAAATTCCTTTTACTTTAGTGCTATCTTAATTACTCAATTTTACACATTTGTAAGCACTCTATTGCACACATTCACATAAACTCCCACGGCCAAGATAGTTACTCGAAAAATTTCCTCTAGTCCCTCCTCACTACCAAAATTCTTAATATTTGTCTGCTTTCTTAATCGCTTTTGCAAAATCTGTTTCAAATTTTGCTGATCCATTTAGTGCTCATAGCTTTCTATTCAGATTATTCCAGAATTTCTCAAATTCTTAATAGGTAGGTAGCTAATTTGTCTAACCAACTTATTATAATAGTATATTATATTCCTATCAAAACGTATAATTTATTTCATTGTTTTATCCTCCTTTCAAACTTAAAGTTTCATTTCATTTTCTTGCCTAGTTGTTTTTGAATTGGGGAACTTTTTTGAAATTTAGTTTTTAATGGTGGCGTAATTCCAGAAATACTGTTCCATAATTTTTTTTGTTCCTATCAATATCTGCAAAGGTTTCGACGTTTAATTGCATAATTTTTAAAGGTAATCAGTAGGTTATGTTGAAGCTACATACGAGAAATGGTTCACAGAATTGGTGATATTCTGGAGAAGTTGGAATAGGAGGCCATGGGTATTAAGCTGGGTGTGGATAAATTTGAAATAGGATGTGCAAAATGAAGTGATTAAGATAATAGAAAAATAATGGAATTTTGGAAGTGAGGGGAGATTAAAGAAATTTCTTGGAAACGTTGCGTTGTGGGCGCCAATATGAGTGTGTGTAAAATTTGAAATAAGGTGATCAAAATTGTGCAAAATTAGGTGACTATGATAGTGGAAAAATCAATTAAATTAAAGCAAGTGGATAGACAGTCGTCAAGTATGCAACCTCTTAATTTTACTTGCCATTTATACCAAAGTTAGAGAGTGCAAAATTCGAGAGGCGGCATGCCAAATTGTGCAAAATATGTAAAAATTATGTATAATTGGGCTTCGTTGCTCGCGAGAATGGAACAAACTTGACTCGATCCATCTCAAACATGGAGGAACTGAAAAGTCCAGTGTTGCCCAATGTGAATTTATTAACAACAGTAGAATAGATACCAATATTCTGGACATCATATCTCCATTTCATCTTTCTGATCCTACAGACTTCTATGGTGGCTAATTTTTTTCGTTACATTGTGTAATTTAAAGTTCACTGTATTTTGTTTTCTATCTCAATTCATCTGCTTGCAAATACAATACGTAAAAAGTTCAGCGAACTTTAATTTATTCCATTATAAAATAGAGAAAAAAAATTATTCTATACTATACGAAATATTAAAGGTATTGTTTTCGATTTCGAATATAAGAATTAAAGAAAATGACCTGTTTTACCATTTTTAATTGCTTTCCAACTCGAATTGGTCTCTGCAAATCTATATAGGTACACTTTATATACATAGAAATACACCCGTAAAACTTAAGTTATCAAAACATTTTCTATTTCACTTAATGAAGCCTCCCAGAACTGACATTAAATGAGAGTCCACTGAAAAGGGTGAAAAAATAATTTTGAAAAGAAAGATGGCTAAAAATTATGATATAATATTTCATCGTCGCGCGTCGCTGAGTTAATTGAATTTTATTACCTAATATCTGTATTGAGGTCGGTGAAAAATTGAATAAATAGCGGTTGAATTTTTGTTCAAAAAATATTTTCAATCTTTTCACACTCTCAACTACCCTAATTTTGATTTCAGGCACCTTTCGGGAATAACTATACTTGGAGTTCCAGCAGAGGTTTACATGTACGGAGGGCAATACTGTGCATGTTTAATCACCGCGGTACTTACAGCCTTAATTGTAACATACATATACCTACCGCCATTTTACAAACTTAACGTTAGTAGCAGTTATGAATATCTGAAAATCAGGTTTGATGACAGAATCAGAATTATAGCATTGGCTTTGTATATTATTTCCAGCTTCTTCTATTTTCCGATTATTATTTACATACCTGCTTTGGCGTTCAATCAAGGTGAGTTCTTGTTAATTACTATTCTTATTCTATGATTTTTAAAAATAGGCGTTATTAGTGACTTGGCGCCCTTTTAATTAACTATGGCTTGCAATAATTATGTTGCATCCAAGATCTATCAAATAAAAAGTGCATTATTAATAAATAAGTCGAGACTTGGATATGAACATTAATAAGTAATATCGTTTTCAATTTTTTACCATCAAGATTAAGAAGTTCGTACAAATACTGAGAAGAAATAACAAAAAAATATATAAATGTACAAAACTGTAAAACATGTAAATATCTGTAAAATAGCTGCAAAAGGCTGTGAGAATAAAACTGTATGACTGTACTTTATAGGCAAGGCACGACTGGTTCCTCCGATTAAAGAACTTATATCTAGATACATAACAGGCTATCTTTTCACTATATACCTTATTTGCTCCTAATATAGTCATATTATATGTCCATTAAAATGGATAGATGAACATCACATCCCATAGGCAACAGTAGCGTTGTGTGTGTAGAAAATGTGTAGAATGGTAAATATTTTCATTAAAATGAATTATTGCAATTCCTGCATTACCTGCTCTTTATACAACGCGATGTAGGCATACGATATTACAGTAAGATAATACAGTAAAATAAGTATGTATTGAAAGGATATTAAAATTTAATTGGTATTCACTTTATAACTGTAAACTGAACTTCATCATGTTACGACTATGGTACGATCGATTTTCTTCTTTTCTAAACTGCTTTCTGCAAACGGCACGACACTTTGCACTAAATATATTGTCACTAAACTGTGTAAATATGAATAGAGAATATTATTTAGGTATTAAGCAAATCACAACTTAAAATAAAAAGACTTCTTCACCGCATTTTGATCGAAAAACACTTATTAACATTAATGGCGGATACATACTGTCAAAAGTGTCAAACTGACATTATGATAATTAAACTGAACTGATCGTGCCCTAATTGGTCGCGAATAGATCGACTAGCCAATCAAGAACTTATGGGAAGAAGTGCCTTAGATTGTAACTATCTCAGCAACATATAAATCAGTACAATTATGTATCTAGATATAAGTTCTTTAATCGGAGACTGGTTCACTTTTCGCTATAATGGCCATTTTATGAATTCTAGCGGCATTTTGGGTAACATTTGGCCAAATAAGCTATTTTTACTAATTCGGACTTACTGAACACGAATTTCGATTTTGGCAGGTCCAAATATTAACCGGAAGCTCAGAATTCAAGACGGCAGCCACGATATTTTCTCTCCCGGAATCGATTTCTTTCATCTAGAGACGGCCTATAGGGTTATTTTCATTGTAAAACGCAATAACAATCGTAGACTGTTTAAACAGTAATTTAACCGTGTTAAGTATGTAAAAATTTTGCAAAAAACAGTCATTTTTTCGTGTGTGTGTTTTTTGGCTAATATCTTGTAGGTCATTGATTAATTCTGCCGTGACATCACGCAAATATGTTGTGAGGCGCACAAATACCTGTCTAAAGGGCCGTGAGTGCACTTGATTGCGGCTCCTGCCTGTTTGCACAAATTGGAGTGCAGCATCTCTGCGCTGTTGTGTGTGTTGTTGTGGACGTATTGTCGCAGTTTAGAAAGTTATAAATTGTTTTTGTTTAGTGCAATAACTGTTCTTCGATGTTTGTTTACTGTAAAGGTGTATCAACGTGGTAAGTGTTTTTAACCTGTTGTTTTTATGATCTGAGCAAGGATAAGTGTACCAATCTTTGCGGTTATCGTCTCGTGTGTTTTAGATGGAACTGCAACTAAATCTACACCGTAGTGGTGATAGTCGAAGTAATCTGTGCATACTTTGTTCGAAATCAAGAGTAGTGGCGTATTCACGTCGACAACAGAAACAACAACAGGTTATGAGAAATTGTAATCGTTGCAGGCTTCAAAGATGAAAGAAAGACAGCAAACAACATCGATTTTCTCTCTAGAAGCTTCTCACGAGGAAGCAGACACTCGAATGATTCTGCACGCAGTGGCAAGTACTTCAAAGCAATTCGTTGTGTCTGCTAGAGACACAGATGTATTTCTGTTGCTTCTGTGTCACTTCGGTAAAATACCTGCAAAAGGAATTTGATTAATGAGTGGTACTGCAAAAAAAGAGGGTCTTCGTACCTGTTCATGATGTACATAGCAAATGGAGCGAGGGACAAGTGAGGAGTATACTGGCCTTTCACGCAATCACGGGAAGTGATGTCACATCATACCTGTCATCCATTACCAAACCAGCAGCTTATAAAGTGTTTCGCAAGCACTATTCTCTGCTGTTCTCGCTTAACAGTTGGCACCTACCTCTCAGCGAAGCAGCTGTTTCTTCTGCAGAAATGTTTGTGACAAAATTGTACAAGGTTTATATTACCAGTAAATGCAACTTACCTCGTTGCGGACGTCGACTTGGCTCGCATATTTCAATTTAGTTCCTTTTCTTCTCCAGGTAGTTGACTCAATAGTTTCAACCGAAGTTGTGCGACATACCATGTTTGGTAAAGTAAAAAACTCAGAATCTCATCCACCGACCAGCGCAGCGCTTTTAGAACATATCAAACTTCAGTTTGGGAGAATGCTCACCTCTGTCACCGATCACTGACTGCGGATGGAAGAAAGATGCAAAGGGCTATATCTGTGTAATACGCTTGAACCAATTTCGAAGGCTGCTACCGATATTGTTCTTTGTGGTTGCAAAAAAATATTGTTCTACAAAGCTTTGTAAATGCCGCAATTCTAAGTTAATTTTGCACTTCAATGTGTTTCTGTTGTGGACTTTGTACAAACTCTAAAAAAGACGATTAAACAGCCAGTGTAATTACTAAAAGTCTTGTATAATTACTATAAATATTGCATTTGTCATTACCTTCGTCCAACGTGGTTTACCTACTCGCGCGACATATTTATTTTCTTTCATTCAACCGTGAGTAATGTAGCTTTAGCAGAGGCGCATCTTACTTTTACTCCTTAGATCAAACGCCAAACTAAAGACCAGAACAGATATATCGGCAAAATATATTATAAATAGATAATTAATGTCTATGCAATATCAAAACATGACGTACCAACTTCAGAAATGTACGACTGCCAAATGCAAGAGAAATCCACTCAAAGTGTTGGCTTTTTCATACTATTTTTGGTACCAAAATCGGTTAAATAATTGCTTGAACAGTCTGAAACAATTATTATCGCACTCTACTATCAAAATAACCCCATAAACGGTCTTTAGATGAAAAAATCTGTCCCTGGAGTGGAAATATCGTAATATTGAGGAAACGTCTATCTTGGACGCCATCTTGAATTCTGCGCTTCCGGTCAAGATTTGGGCATGCCAACATCAAAATTCGCGTTCAGCAGGTCCGATTTAGTAAAAAAAAGCTAATTTGGCAAAATGTTACCCAAAATGCCGCTAGAATTAAAAACTGTCGAAAAGTGAACCAGTCTACTAGTGATAATGTAGATTTATATACTTGACTAGAGTTAACTTCTGTCAAACCTAATCTATTTCATTAAACATATTTTTTCGCATTTTGACTGATAATATGCTATTTTACTAAATTCAAAATCGTTTAATAAAGTAGCACTTTACCACATGAAAATGTCACTTTAATATATAGTAATGTCAGTGTTAATAAAAACTGGATGTCTTAAGAGATTTTGCCTAAAATAACGAAAGACATTGTATGAAAAACACTAAAATATGTATAAAAATAACTTACCTTCTCAAAAAAAATACGCTTGCATTACACTTTCATCAGTTCTTAGTGCGTTTTTTTGTCATCCTCCACTTACAAAATATTTCATATACCTTCTCGTATTTTTCCTGGGATTTTAAAGGAAGTAAGTTCGAAGATACTTCTCGAGCGGCATTTAAAATGTCTTCAGAACAATTTTCTAAATTGTTTTCAGTAGCAAGACTCATTTTTATAATTAATATGTAACTTAGAATCAATTTGACTCACAAAAATTATACTTAACCGTTATTATATAAATAAACAAAGCCGTGTCAGTTACTAGGTTACTGAAATCCTACACAAGTACCTATTATGAAATTTTTTTAATTTCAAACTTCGTAATGCTTTTTTATCTATCACTAGTTGCTTATAATTACCTACTAACACAAAATGCGAAAAAATAGTATAAACAGATCTCGTAAGAAAAGCAGTTTTATTAAAATCATATAGTTTTTAACCTCCGTTTATAAGTTTGACGCGTATGTTTGTATGTCTGTCTGTCTGTGGCTTCATATCTCTTCAACGGGTGATCCGATTTTGATGCACTTTTTTTAATTTGAAAGAGTATTTTGTCGAGAAGGTTTTTGCCATATTAGATTTTGATGTTTGGTCGCCATCTTGATTACAAGCTTTTATTTAACTTGCCTTGTTCTTGTGGGTCAAATCTTGCAACTGAATTTTAAAATAGTTATCCTCAACCAATTGAGCTGTAATTTTGCATACACGTTTAGTTTGGATGACAATGCATGGTTAGCTAAGTTACGTCATTCCAAATCCAATATGGCGGACTACCAAAGATGGCGGACCAGTTACTTTTTATGCACCCCCATGATATGGATATTAAATGAAAGGGTTTGCTGAGAAGAACACGAAAATAAAATGACGTCACATTAAATTCAACATGGCGGACGCAACTGAATTTTAAAACAGTTATCCCCAACCGATTGAACTGAAATTTTGCATACACGTTTAGTTTGGATGACAATGCATGGTTACCTAAGTGACGTCATTCCAAATCCGATATGGCGGACTCCCAAAGATGGCGGATCAGTTATTTTTTATGCACCACCATGATATAGGTATCAAATGAAAGGGTTTGCTGAGAAGAATACGAAAATAAAATGACGTCGCACTAAATTCAATATGGCGGACGCCCCAAGATGGCGGACAAAATTTTTTAGTTTCAACACTATAATTTGATCGTATAGTGTATTCGCTCATACGTTGCATTCTAAGAAATGGTGAAGGATTCGGTTTAAACTATAAGTTTTATATCGGCTAGGAACGACGCAATGAATATACACTTCCCCAAGAAATTAATGCACCACCAAAAAATAACCAAAACTTTGAAGTTAGTTAATTTTTAACCCCCGACCCAAAAAGAGAGGTGTTATAAGTTTGACGCGAATGTCTGTATGTTTGTCTGTCTGTCTGTCTGTGGCTTCATATCTCTTTAACGGATGATCCGATTTTGATGCACTTTTTTATTTGAAAGAGTTTTGTCGAGAGGCCATCTTGAATTCTCCATGTTGAACTTCTCTAGAAATTGTCCGATTGAAGTAAAATTGAAAATGTGCAGACAATTATGGTAACCGAATATGATTTCGGCCTCATTTTGATTCGGTCATATGAAAGTGGTACGATTAGATACATTGATCAGGAGTTCTTAAAATTTTTCAATTTTTTAACCCCCGACCCAAAAAGAGAGGTGTTATAAGTTTGACTCGTATGTTTGTATGTTTGTTTGTCTGACTGTCTGTGTGTCTGTGGCTTTATATCTTTTCAACGGGAGATCCGATTTTGATGCAGTTTTTATTAAAATTAAATATAACACATAAATATATTTATAATGGCACCGATATATTCATGCGTATAAGAAAGCAAATCTCGAGGACATAAAGAAAATGTAAGCTGGATTTAAATAAATCATAAGAGTTGGTATATAGAATCAAAATTATTTCATAATTTTTAAAGTTATTATGTTTTTTTTGTATTAGTTATTTAGTCGATATTTTCGTGTCGGGTTTTTTTTTAAATTTGTAATTTAATTTTATTGAGTTACTCCCTCGCTGCGCTCGCTCGTACTCAAAAACTATATTCGTTTAGTAAAACTTCGCTTTTCTAAACTTATTGTTTAATGTACTATTAGCAATACATGTTACGTCAAAATTAATAATAATAAAAATGAAACACTAAATATTTTGCGCTGTTTGTGTTTGTTTTAAAATAAAGAAAGATTAGAGCATATACTTTCCGCAGCTGATTAAAACATAGAAAATAATTTTAAAAACTGCTGCCCAAGGAATCACTACTTCCACATCCAGATTTCTTATCCATGTCACTCACAACGAAAAAATGTTGTATGTGGAAATAATTGTTTATGGAACTTTAATAATATAATATTTGAAATCCTCTACCCCAAAAACCCATAAAACGATACCCCACATCGGTAGCGGGGTGGGTGTGGTGATAGGGGGTGGTAGTGGGGTGAATGAAGTAAAAAACATTTTGAGGTTTCTGGTTCTTGTACACGCACTAAATCACAATTTTTTTTCTTCCCGTTTAATAATGGGGTGGGGGTGGTAATGGGGGTGGCTAATTTCAAAATTTTTTTTTGAGACGTTAGCTTCTCTTGCATATACTAAATACCAATTTTATGGGCTCTTACCTGTTTGATTTACCTATTTTCCCCAAATTGACCCCAATTTACCCCCCAACCCTTCGACGGAACAAGATGAAAATATAATCTAGTTCTAGATCCCGTTAAGGTATATATGTGTACTAAATTTCAAGTCAATATCTCAAACGGTTCCAGAGTAAACGTGCGCACAAAAAAAAAGTTACAGAGAGACCGACAGACAGACAGACCGACAGACCGACAGACCGACAGACCGACAGACCGACAGACCGACAGACCGACAGACAGAAATTTTTTTTCGCTCAAATATGAAAATATACAATTTGTTTATTTATTTACTTATTTTTTTTTTAGTATCTGGTATAGGAATCCACTATATAACGCCGTTAATTTGTGGGGTATGTATATTCTACACAACTATTGGAGGACTAAAAGCAGTAGTGTGGACTGACACCTTACAATATATTGTAACATTAGCCGCACTCCTGACGGTTTTTCTAATGGGTATTTACAATGCAGGAGGTTTCACAAATATAATGGAAATCGCTAATCAAGGAGATCGTTTGGATTTTTTTCAGTAAGTTAAATTATACCAAACTGTTTCTAATAAGATAACTTTACCTATTTGATTCCAATCCTACTCGGCACAATTCACTTTTAAGTCATTAAATTCAATAAATTATAAATAACAGCAACAATATTTATTCAACAATAACAAAATTAATAATAAAAGAAGTACAATGCAATATACAAACCAATGGCATTTCCTTTTATAGTGTCGGGCTGGGCACTACACATCCTCAATTATGTTCCTATTTAAATACCTGAAATAGTGATTCATCAGCATTTTATAAGTGCACGCGGAGTCAATGTTTACTGATACAGACCTTATTTACGGTATTGAACACGTGTATTTATAAAGATAAATATGTACTGAAATAGCATTGATTCAAAATAATAATAAAATAAAACAAGCTAAAAACGTACTCTTCGCTGGTTTACTAAATTTTTATATAATTGTTACACATTCCATGGGATACTCTTCGCAGTATTTTGTAAATAATGTTAGTTTTAGATATTTTTAATTTTATAGTACGAACTTAGTTGGTGAAAGACTCAGTGTAAAATAAATAAATTAAAAAAAAACTATGCCATACCCCATGTGGGGTTTCGAACCTGGGACCCTTGGATTCCGAGTCAAAAGCGTAAAAACTACTTAACACGTTAAAAAAATGTAAATTTTTACAAAAAAAAAAAAAAAATTCTCAAATTTAAATCATTAATAAAATTTTTATTTACTGATCGATTTTGTTCAGAAATTCAATATTAGCTAGCTAATATTAACTTACTGTCCAAATTTCAGTACAATCGGATTGTTTTTTCTCGAGTTATCGTGCTTACAAGAAACGTGACAGACGGACTGACAGACGGACAGACGGACAGACGGACAGACGGACAGACGGACAGACGGACAGACGGACAGACGGACAGACGGACAGACGGATGGACGGATGGACAGACAAACGGACAATTTGAAAGTTGTTCAGAATTCGTTCACTAACACAATGATATGAAAATTTTTTGTCTGCGAGCGATATTTACGGTTTTAGAAATGTGCCGATTAAATACAATGTACCCTTCGTTTTCGTATTTGCGAAGAGTATAATAAAATACCGAAAATATTGGAATGAAATTTAGTTAACTTGGTTCTATTTTTACGATAATATGTCAACGAAGTAAATGATTACGTTTAATAGTACCTATTTAATTTTTTAACTAATATTATGTGAAATAAGATTTCGTCGGTTTTCCTAAAAGCAGATAGTGCCATGCCATTATCAAGGTGAGAACTCCTGAACAGTTTTCAAATTTACAAAATTATTAGGCGCAAAATTAATATAAGGCTATCCAGACCCAATACCATCTACAGTATTTTCAAATATTATTTTGTTTCGGTACTATCTCCACTGAAGCTCCCAGATCTGTAAATTTTTCTTAAAACATTTTAAAATCATCGATGAATAATTGTATCCTTTTTTTCAGTATGGATCCAGACCCAACTATAAGAGCTACCTTTTGGGGAATAGTGATTGGTATGACAACGAATTGGGTGTGCACAATTGGAGTGGCTCCATCCTGCGTGCAAAGGTTCATGTCTGTTCCTTCCATGAGTAAAGCTAAGCAGTAAGTAAAGACACGTCCATCAATATATAGTTTTAGTCTATTCAATAATTTCATTAGATGAATCAATCTGAATATTTTCTAATTGTTTATATATTTATTTTACTTGAACATTGCATACAGTATGCTTCCAACATCGGCCCCCTACAATTTCCACAAAATAGAAATCTCTGAGACAAATGAGTTACTATCTGGTACACAGATAGAGTAAGTGCGGGAATATACAAAATGGAGCCAAAGATTAAAATTCAAAATTCTTGGAAAATACGCCTCCATTTTCGAAACCATATACGTCATCGAGAGATGTGCAAACGAAAATCTCAATAAATGCTATAGAAAATCTGTTTTTTTAGACATTGCTACAATAACACATTTTTCTTCATCCAAGATCAATTGTAGATGTCAGAATGCACTAAAGAACCTCTTTAGGTATAACTGTCACTTTATGTCTGGATCTTGGAACACTCGGGATTTGGAGAAAATGAAAAGGCAAAAATCGGAGCTAGAAACAACTCAATAGACCCAGGTCCAATCTGCGGGCTATTTAAATTAAAACTATGGATGTTGCAATGAATGAAACAACATTGGATAGAAACTCCAAGATCAGAGCATACAAAGAGTTTTATGGGAAAATACTTACAAAATAGCATCTGCAACTTGGAAGAAACAAGTTGAAAATCTTAACAAAAGTGTTTACAGGATAGTACGTGTACATTCTGTAACGCTGACTGAAAACATTATTTGCAACTCTAAAGCCCTCTCTATTCATAGACACCTTCAGAAGAGATGGCTCATTCTCGAATCCAATGAAGTTACAGAACATGCCCCTCAAACTGATATGGTGCTGTATCAAAGTCATGGAATAAGTGTTATAAACAAATTGAGGTACTATAGGATCTCACAGATCGTGGAACAACAATGGTTGCTATAGCAAAATCCATTTCAAATCAATCAAATATGACGTAAGAAAAGATTAGAGAGGAAATATTTCTCAGAACTTTACAACTACTAAAAAGTGTGTACAGCAATATATGACATTATTTTGAGTATTTGTTAAAAAATTCGAACAAAAATGTCTATTTTAGCGATATGCAAACACAACTGATTAATACTGTCTTCAAAAAAACTTCTCATTCACACATCTTGACAGACACTTGCGATCCTTTCATTATTGTAATAGTCTTCTTCAAGAATATATAAATATAAAATGTTTTATTATTTATTTAATAATCACGTGTATTCATTGGTATTGAGCTGAACTCTTTAACTTTTTTAGAACATTTTGTTCGTAGGACTGTGCTTATATTTGGTGTTGGAGTTTTAATTACAAAATTTCTAACATGTGTCTGTGGATATATTATGTACGCTAAATACCACGACTGCGATCCTTATACAAACAAGGAGATAAAGCGACCAGATCAAATTTTACCTTACTATGTTATGGACGTTGCAAGAGAGATTCCTGGTCTACCTGGTCTCTTTGTTTCTGGAATATTTAGCACAGCATTAAGGTGAGAAAATGAGATATTAAGAAATTCTGCCCTTAGTTGATAGATTTGACCTTTACTTGATGAAAATTCATGTCAGTACTGTAAGGTTAACAAATAAAACACTGAACTGTTTTTTAGATTTTCATAGATATTATATTATATCAATATACGACAATTGTTTCTTCAAACATTATAGTAGAGTAACTAGAGGATTTGTTTTCTGAATAATGTCGTATGAATTAGATTTCGTTCATTTTTGGCAACTTAATAGTAAATGCATCAAAGAAAAGTTTCTATATTATGCGGAGGCTTGCTAATCCTTTTCTGGAGGTGGCAACTAAAAAAAAACAAAAAACGCTGGAGCTGAAAGAAAATCAAACTTTAAGAAGAAAAGGGTCTATGCAACTTTTCGTATAAATTGCTAGTCTTTAAGTTATAACGACTAGAATATTGAGATTTTGCTTGAAAAAGAGGTAATTCAAATAGGTTTTCGTTAAATAACTTGAAAGGTATTACAGTGAGCGAAAACATACTAGAGACAAATAAAAAATCCACTAAACTGAGAATGAATTCTGTTTTTTTTCTAATTTCTGTAGAGTTAATGGTTTCGGAGATCTGAAAATATAAGGGGGCGCCCGAACGTCTATGTATTTAGTTTAAAAGTTAAATATCTTAGAAACTATGGCACTTACGTTAATAATGTTAACAGTCAAAATGAAAAAAAATTAGGCTTTCAATTGATTATTTCTATAGCATAAAAAACAAAAAAGTTATGACAGAAATAATGTACTTTTTCAAATTTTTTTTAATAAAAACGTCGCTTTTTTGTTGATGTAAGTGGTCAGTAATTAGAGAAATATACTCCCATATACTGTTTTTCGTTAATATATAGTATGACCTAGACAGCTCTTGCTTTAGGAAAAAATTTCCATTTTAAACTGTAAAGGGAAAAAACGTAACACTTCTTTGTAAATATCTCAATAAATATTAATTTTAGCAAAAAAATGTTGGACAACAAAAATTGAGCTTATAAACTAAGAATGAGTTTATTTTTTTATATATTTGTGTAGAAAAAATAAAGTTATGGCCGATACAATGTGCGTTTTCGCATTTTTCTTAAGAAAACGTCGCTATTTTGTTATTGTAATTGCTCAGTAATTATTTTTTTTTTCAAAAATGCTGTTTTTCGTTAATATATAGCATAACCTAAATGCTCAATTTTGCTGTAAGTTTAAAACCGTTCTTTTAGAAAAAAAATTTCATCCGCCATTTTGAGTTTTTTTAATTTTGACTTCAGATTCGTAATCAACGATGCCAGGAACATAACCGTCTTACGTTTCAAAGATAAATTAATTTTCACCCCTTGAAGATAGCAAAGTAAGTATCCGGACCATATAGAAACTGAAGACGATATCTGTCACTACAATAATAACCCATAAAGAAAAATTATCATTACATATGAAATTATTCCGAAATTTTACGCATTTTTTACCTCAGGGTATTGTAGTGCTATTATATTATTCAGATGTAAGTACAAGCCAGTTTTGTACTCACATCTTAAGAAGCTAATGAATAGCGAAACAAGTGTCATGCTGAGTGAGAGGGTGTAGGGGGCGGAAGATTCCATCTTTGGTAATGTCGACATCATCTTTTCTGATAACTTTACAAAATAAAAAAAAAATGTCTTTTAACTGTCGATACATGAAAGGAAATATCATTATTGCTCCTTTAGGGGATAAGATGAAAATTGACATGATAGAAAACTTTTGTGCGTCCACAATTGGCTTTAACTTGTCAAATTAGTTCAGAAAAGTTAGATCAGAACCTTAAAGCAAGACCTTTCTTTTTTATAGACCTGTGTTATCTTTTTGCCGAGGGTGCCATCCCAAGTAACAATTTAAATGCTATGTGGACTTGCATAAGTTTTGTAATGGCTTTATTGAGGATGTAAGTTTGCTTAATGGCTTTATAGTGGTAGTATAGCAGACCAACAACTCTTTCAGTCTAAGTAGTTTTATTAAGAGTTGTAACAACCTCCTGGAGGCTGAGCTTCAATACAATTTATCATTTGTTTTAAATCGGGTCTATTGGCACTTGTAAAGGTTTTATGGTGGTGGCCAGCACTACCATGATAAAATCATTTGGCCTATGAAACCAATTTACCTCAGCGACAACGTTCATAAAACCAGTATGCCTAAGAGTTTTAAAGGGGCACTAATCTTAAAACTGCTATAAAGCTGTATTGGCTTGTATAATGCCAAATGTAACATAAGAACCATTTAGTCTGGACAAATTCTTTCATAAAACCGCAAAAGTTGCAGTTTGATAGGTGGATAAATAGATTTTATTTATTTTAGGTTAATTATTAATTACTTTTGTGTGAAGTACCTCAAGAAATTAAATATGAAAACATATTTTGTTATAGAATAATTTTGTTGCATTTGACAGAGAGTTATTTATAAATAATCTCGCGATTTAGGTAGGTTATTGATGACATTGGTTTTTTGTCAACACCAAGTGTCTGTCTTTGCCTTCTAACAAGCATTCTTGTGTTAACTGCCTTCTGAATACCATATTTTTAACATGATACTTACTTTAAACAATTAGAGCCCCACCACACATTTGACTAAACAAAATAATAAAATAAATGTAAGAGGTTATCTTCTTCTTATTTATATCTTTTTGCTCTAAGGTAAGGAAAAAGTAATTAACAAATGTGAGGTTATATGTAAATAAACGCCAAAAAAGTAAAATATCTCTGGGCAATAGGTTTTATGGTGGTTGTGAATAAATCCAACAAATCTTAATATAGGTCAAATGGTGTTAGACAAGATCAATTGGTATTAGACAATGCCAAATGGACTTACATAAATGTAAGAAGACTTAAATTGGTTGTAATTAATAGCAAATGGTTTTGTACGAGAGCATTGTGACAATCTTAGGATCGAATACTCTTATTGTGGTATTGCCGAAAACCAACAGGTTTTAATAAAAATCGCCATTTTTCTACAAAAATATCTGTAAACAAAAACAGCCATGTTGGAATTATTCAAATGAACGATTATTTAGTTGCAATTTTTGCAACAATTTCTGGGAATAAGGACTAAAGTCATGATTAATGAGTGATTTATGTTGATGTCAACAAAAAATAAAACTTTTTTTAAAGAATGAATTTTTAATTTTTTTTTTTTAATATCCAAAATTTTCAATATTTTTCAAGGGCTTCCGTATTTTTCGACCTACTAGTTGTGATATCATCAGTACAATTTAATGCGCAGCTAAATTTTCACTCACGGTGAGTACCTACTGAACTTGATAATTTTAATCAGTATAGAGAGACTAGCTGAACAACAGCAAATGCTTATTATAATGTCCATTACCAACACGCGACTAATTTGCCAATATTGCCAACTTAGTTTTAATATGATGGCAAGCATAAAACCTTTTTATTAAATTTATTTATACTAACAGAGCAACTAGCTTTTTAGCTTTTTTAAGTGCAGTTCTAAAGCATTTTAGTTTTATGATGACTTTACGAAGTGGTTTTATAATAGTTTAAACAACGGTTTGTAGATAGTCCCTTAATGCCAAAATTATGCTTTTAGGATTTATTGTTGGTTTTATGAACAGTTTTATCAAGGTCTGCAGAACGTTATAAAGGCTGTTTAGAATAAAACCAATTGGTTTTAAAATGGCCTTTAAAAAAGGCCCTCAGAACTCTTTATACAAGCTTCATAAAGGTTTAATAGTGTTTGTTAAAGATATATAGATTTATCAGAAGTTTTATTAAATAGACTTCAAGAGATTCTAAACATCACGATAGAATTTAAATTGTTACTTGGGATTGCAAATGTTACCCTTAATTTTTCTATCGAGAAAGCGATAGTTTCCTTTTTTTTAAAAGGAGTACTAGTTTATCTGTCATTTGTAAACTGCACTTTAACTAATGGGCCCAGTTCTGCACATTCGGCACACAGAAGGCTTCTATAACAACCATAATATATTTTAGCACAATGTCTGCTCACTTAAACACACTTGCTGGAGTAATATACGAAGATTTTCTTTATAAATATATGCCCGCTGGAAGCACAGATCTAGCAGCTAACAAAGTAATCAAAACCACTGTGGTGATATGCGGCTCGATATCAGTTGGAATGGTATTCGTAGTTGAAAGATTGGGAGGAATAATTCAGGCTTCTAACGCATTTGCTGGTATTACTTCTGGACCGCTATTGGGTCTCTTCACTTTAGGAATGATGTTTCCTCAGGCAACAACCAAGGTGAGAGTATGGAGAGTAAATATTATTATGATGAAGGGTAAATATAATTATTAATGTGAATAAAATATTTTGGCATTAAATCGTTCTCAAAGAAAACACGATTAATTTCAAGAATTTTATCGAAGTGTCCGTTACTTTGTGACTGTACATCATACCAATTTGAAATAATACACTATTTTACTTTATTAAACAAGTCACTGCAGACCCGTGCGGTGGCTTTTTCAAAGGTGAGGCCATGCTTTCCAATGCCGCCCCAATCGGTATATCCATATTACTAATAAAAACATTACATATTTTTATGAAGGTATTTACTTGTTTGCGGGGCATGTTTAAAGATCGGCGCGCCCCCAAGCTAATGAAATATTTACGTTCTTTTATACATAGATTGGGTCCCAAAATACGCCGCAGACGAAACAAGGTCAAGCGGCCTGAAATTAAAAATTAGAAATTTTATATAAAATTATATTGTCTTCGCAAAGTATAAGTTTCATGAGCGCAAGACAAAAATATAAAATATCAATAAATAGTGTTTTATTATAAATAAATTGCAAATATTTTTCTCCGAAGTGTTCATAAACATTAAATATTATAATAATAATAGATTGAAAACAAAATTTATATCCTTTTTCGTGACTTCTTGCTTGCGAACTATACTGTAAAGTATTCCTATAAACAATTCTGTAAAATATTGCTACGGTGATAATTCTATCAAAATAAAATAAAAAAGTAAGAAATAAATAATTCCCTTGTACATATTATTTTCCAACAGATCAATGGTAAACGGTAAACATCGGCCCTCGGCCGTCGCGTCGGCCTATTGCCCATTATGGATAAACTGGCTCCGCGTTTGTTTGCATTTCTATCTTCAAAAAATCTTTAGGGTCATCGGCCATCTTTAGATCCGAGCCAAAATTCCGCTCCTGAATTGGGCCGCCTGAGGCGGTCGCCTGGCCGCGCGCCGCCTCACAGACCTGAGTCACTGTATTTTAAAAAATAGGAATGTGACCGCGGTTTCACAGCCTCACTACATTATCAAAATATAGTAACTTGTTTAACAAAGCAAAAACAGTGTATTGTTTCAATTTATCACGATTAATTTGTAAACGTTTCAGTATTGTTTTTTTATCATCCTCAGGGCACTACATTATATATTTATTTATATGGACAAAAATATTGTTACCTTTGCCTTTTAAAATCTTCTATTTATTTTAGTAAATACTTTGTTGTATTAACACCATATTTTTATACAAGGTGTTCAGTTAGTGTTCCCTCGGAAGGTTGTTAGCTTTATAAAAAAACTTCCTTAACAAAACATTCAATGATTCATCTCTACTAAAATTATTTTTAATTGCACAAGGAGTCGCAAAATCAAGTTACATAACAAAGCATAATGTTTTTAAACAGAACACCCTGTATTTTTTTGGCGCCAGTTAAACCTCCAAGGGTCCCGTATTACACCCTAAATTATTTTGCCAATTGGATGCAGCGTTGCCAAGTTATGATATTCATTCCCGTTTTTTTTTTTGGCAATTTACAAACATTTTTTGACTGCCATATCTCCGCGATTTATTAATTGTTTTTTCTGAGAATGTAGGATGTTATTTGATAATGGTGTATTTACTGAAAAACATTTTTGAAATAAATTATTAGTATACCGAGTGTCCAAAATATTTGTTTACATTTCTTGATATTTAATTATTTTTATCATTTTTTTAAAATGGAATGTCTATATTTTTTTACATGGATGAATAAAGCATACATTTCCCCACATTTTAATATCATACACTTTAATTTTATTTCAAACAGTTTTTGAGATATGATTATTTTTAATAACACAATCATGTACAATTCCTCCCCAAACATTTAAACTCCAGTTGTGCTGGTAATGATTTTTCTGTACAACATGATGGTTTTCTCCGTCATAATAATGGAAATCATGGAAATTGTGTCCATTCACAAATCAATTGCGATGAAATGTTGATTCATCCGTGAACAACACAAATTTTAAAAATTCTTCATTTTCTTCAATTTGGTTTTGAGCCCACTGGCAAAAAATTAATCTACGATTTAAATACATATCCAAAAGCTATTGATGCAGCTGTACTCGATAGAGGTGAAACTTTTTACGAAGACATAGGGAAACACTAGATTTATTGACATCTAATAAATCCCTACTTAACTCCCGAACACTTGCCGTAGGAATTTTGATTACCGCTAAAGTTATAGCCAGCTCGTTTTCTTCACAATACATTTTGTCGTCTCGCCTTCTTTTCATATGCAACACTTTCAGTACGTTCAATACGTTCTTTCAAATTTTCTAGAGACCTCACATGCCAATAATCAATTTCCATCACATTCACCAATAACATACTCCACAGATATCAAATCTTTTTGACAATAATTATAATTCATATTTTAAAATATTACTTAACGATATTAATTCAACTTAATCATGATAATCCGCAACACCTTACAGAAATGTCATAAAGTGAAAAACAAACGCAAAACAAAAGACCAAAGCCATACTAGATTTTAATGCTAAAATATCAATTTACGCAAGAATTATTTGAAATAATCATATCTCAAAAACTGTTTGAAATAAAAATAAAGTGTGTGATATTAAAATGTAGGGAATTGTATGCTTTATGTATCCATGTAAAGAATTATAGACATTCATTAAAAAAATTGAGAAAAATAATAATTTAAACATCAAAAAATGTAAACAAACATTTTGGACACCCGGTATAATAATAATTTATTTCAAAAATATTTTTCAGTAAATACATCATTACCAAATAACATCCTACATTTTCAGAAAAAACAATTAATAAATCCCGGAGATATGGCAGTCAAAAATTTTTTTGTAAATTACCAAAAAAAAAGAACAGAAAAAAAATTAAAACTTGGCAACGCTGCATCCAATTGGAAAAATATTTTAGGGTGTAACACAGGACCATTAGAGGCTTAACTGGCGCCGAAAAAAAATACAGGATGTTATTTTAAAAAATTATACTTTCTTGTGTAAGTCGATTTTGTGATACCTTGTAGAATTGAAAATAATGTTAAGTTGTAGTAGAGATGAAACATTGAAAGTTCTGTTAAGAATGTTTTTTTATAAAGTTAGTCGTTTTTGCACAATCTTCCGAGGGATCCGAGGTATCACAACTGGACACCCTGTATACATTACAGTACGTTTATTGAAAAAATAATCAGTACAACTATAGACTTTTCCAAAAAGGTACGTTGCTTTTCAACACTACCCAAGAGTTCGTTCTTATATTTTATTAAAATAAATAAATAATTGAGTTTCCTACTTTAAAAGTAGGTATTTAAAATGAATCCCACAAGATACATGAATCTCTTTTGACACATAGTAGATTGAGAATGCGTAAATGTGGAGTATAATGACCATATTGGGACACAGTTGTAAAAATCGTATACTGCAATTTTCAATTTTTTGTAGGCAACATTTTTTGTCTTTTTGTGAAAACCAAGGACCGTAAAGTGTATCTGCGAAATTTAAATTGGATTGAACTTTAGTTTAAAAAAGCAATATTTTAGCGTTTGTGTCCATTTTCCATATTACATTTTTAAAGGTATTTCACAATTGAAGACCTAAGTGGATAAAGGTGTTATGTCACACTTTTAAAGTTTTGAGTAAATTAAACAAAACGGTTTTGAGTTGGAACTTATTTATTTTGTCTTCGATGCAAATGAATAATACCTCATAAAATAGATAATTTTGGGTTATGTTCTTTTGTTTACACTAATATTAAAGAACAATATCAAGCAGTTATGAAACTAGATTTTTCTGTCCAAAACTGTGTACATCCATTAAAATTACTGGTTGTATGTATGACATGGTGCCTTTCTAATTAAAAAGTTTCTATAAAATATTACAAATTTAGAATTCACCGTTTATTGGGTGTTAAATCTATATCAGGGGTGTTCAAAAATTGCATAAAGTAATTTTTTTTAAAAATGCGACATAACACCTTTATCCACTTAGGTCTTCAATTAATGTGACTAGAAAAGCTTAGTAAAGAATAAAAATTAACACCAAGATTTTTTGCGCTATTGGATGAAGTAATGACCTCATTATTTATTTGAATATTTTGTTAAATTTTGTTAAATCTATATCAGGGGTGTTCAAAAATTGCATAAAGTAATTTTTTTTAAAAATGCGACATAACACCTTTCTGCCCAAAAAAGGCAAAAGGCAGTAAGTGACAAAACATCGAATCTAAATAAATCGAACTTTAATGAAATTTATAGCCCTTCCGTAAAATAATGCCACATACTGCTGTTTGCCATTCCATTTTATTCGGTTAAACGCAGGAATTTTTAAAACAGGATTAATTCAGAAGCTGATGCGTCACTTACTGCTCTTTCATAATCAATAAAAATGTAATTTATCAACATTTGTCACTTACTGCCTTTTGCCTTTTTTGGGCAGCTTATCCACTTAGGTCTTCAATTAATGTGACTAGAAAAGCTTAGTAAAGAATAAAAATTAACACCAAGATTTTTTGCGCTATTGGATGAAGTAATGACCTCATTATTTATTTGAATATTTTGTTTTCCAAGATTGAGTAACTTCTGAGAAATTCCAAAAATAACATTTTGACTTTTGTTAACATTTAGTACAAGAGTATTTTTAATTGTCCATTCGCATATAAGACTTAAATCATCATTCATATAAGATTCTACCATTTGAAATTCCGAATAAGAAAAACTATATACTAGAATATCGTGTATAGTTTTGATTGTGGCCGAAATCTAGAGATTTCTGCAATAAATATATTAAAAAGTAGTGATGTAAGTTTCGAGTACCCTACATTAACGCTAGTAAACTGTCTTTTGTCATTGAGATAATTTTGAAACAAGGAGAAAGTAATTCCAGATATGCTATAATAACTAAATTTTGCAATTAGGCAATTGATACATTGTTTTCTTTAAAAATAATCTAACCCCCCCCCCTAAAAGATTTCACATTAAATAATAGCTCGTCGGAAAATATTTTAGTTATTACTTATAGTTAATATAGTGTACCATAGATGGCGCACTAGACTTGTTCTGACTTTTTTTGAGTCTGCTTTATAGTCTACACTATTAAGTGCAGCAAACCATAGAACTACAAATGTCAGGAGAGCTGGTGGCACTGAGGAGCCTAGGAAGGTGAAACGTATCTGCCACTGTTGAGAAATGAATGGCTATACAATGGGCTTCAACCAGCTCTCCTGCCATTTGCTATTACTTATATTCAAGTAAAAATGTTTGCAGTATTTTAATAGAGGTTTTCTGAAAATTCACTCTACACATATTGGAATGAGCTCGCATGGGAGTGGGGATGACAGAAACTATAGAGAGAGAAGCGATATCAGCAGATCCCACGAATACATAGTTTATAAGTGCGAGGGAGATAGAGAACCTCCTGATATAACTTCTATCTCTATAGTGTCTGAGAAAGATAAGAATAAGTTCCCATTGTTTGTACGCATTCCATATTTAATCCAGGGAAATGAGGTTTTGGCCGGGACTGTGACTCATCCAGGCAGAGACCACGATTTTTAGGTAGTATAGGTGTCAATAAATGAAACCTATATAAAATCTGCGGTCGATTTTCTGCATATGTTTATTTACAGCCATTTTAATGCAAAAAAATGGAAAAAACGTGTTTTTTCGCACTTTTTCACCTGCCAGTAAAAAGTAAACTATCTTACAGATAAATCAAATGTAGGAAATTAAAAAAGGTTTAAAATGGCGGTTGTTAAACGTCGATATAGTTAATTGTTGCTAAGATAATTGCAAAATGCGGAATTTTATTCAATAAACAATATCTTGTGTAAAAAACAATCTACTGTTTTGTCCTTGCGTAAATAGTTGACTCTCATAGTGCTTAATATCTGGTAAAAATTTCAAATCGATTCGTCAAATAGTTTTTGCAAAATTGCATTAATTTATCCCAGAGACCTTTTTTTTTGCAACCCCACCACGTCCAGAGAAATCAAAATACAATGATTCTACGGCCTCCACCTGAAAGGGAAAGACTTGAATTACCAAAATGCTTTGTTAGATATCGAAAAAATTAATTTTCAGACCTGCAAAATGACGTTGCAAAAGAACTCAGATTTTTACCTTATAAACAAATAGAATAATTTTTTAACAATCGATTGTAGAGCATCGGTTTTTCGATATTTGAAAAGCTGATATCTTTACACGAATTTTGAAAAAAAAAAGAAGGTCCTAGGTCAATTTTATAATAATTAAGAAACGTAACAAGCGCCATTTTAAAGGGGAAGAGTTCAACTTTTAGTGTAAAACGTTTGAAAATGATTGCACTTTCTCAAAACTGTTGGCAAAGCTTCTAAAATGAGGCTCGAATCAACTTAGCTCGGAGGTTGTGGAGGGGGAACCCTCAAATCCGCGCATTCAAAAATTGAAACAGCATCTTCAAACTGACCACATAAGTCATAACTTTGGTGTTTGTTAACCGATTTTGATGTTTCTTTTTTCAATTTGGGGTACCTTTTTGCGTACGTTAATAATATTCAATCTGTTAAACTATTAACATTAATATTAACAATGTAATTTGTTTAAACATTAAAAAAAAAATTTTTTTTGCGAAATATCAAAATTTTTTGTTTTGTTCTTGTTGAAAGTTGTAGAAAAGGCTTATGTACACGTAAATATATATCTTATTGTTATAAACAATTGAATTCTTCAAATTTATAAAATAAAAACACTCTATTCGATATAATTTACATTTTTAAGATATTTTTCAAATGCAAAATTACCATACAATTTATGAAAAGTGCTCTTATTAATTTGCGTATTATTAATTATTAATAAATAATAAAACAAACCATTACTTCCTTCGTAGAAGTATACAACACGCGTGTGAATGTACATGTAGTGACAGCGTTTGTCATGTATAATGGTTTGTATGATACAGTAGAAACTTTCTATGGTTCAACACATCTACTCCAAAATAATAAGAGAGTAATAATTACCTGTAATTTGTTTAAACATTTTACAAAAAAATATTTTTATACATTATCAAAATTTTTGTATTATTCTTATTGAAAATTATAGGAAAGGTTTGTGTACAATTAAATATATAAATTACTATTATATTAAGTTATAAACAATAGAATTTGTAAAGTGTGAAAAGAAACGCATTGTTCGATATAAATAACGCTGTAATTTATAATAATACAGAATATTTGTCGATTCACATATAAATTTACTTAATAATATACCTATACACATTCTAATAAGGTAAAATCAATCAACTCGTATTTTTTTTAGGATCGGCTCATTATCATCAACATTAGAATGATCAAAGTTATCTAACATTAAATTAACATTCTCAATATCATCATCGTCGTCATTACACTTAATTTCATAATCATTTTCAAATTTTTTACACTAAAAGTTGAACTCTTCCCCTTTAAAATGGCGCTTGTTACGTTTCTTAATTATTATAAACAAAGGAGCTATGAATTTTTGAAAAAAAATTGCTAACTTTGCCTCAAATTGACCTAGGACCTTCTTTTTTTTTCAAAATTCGTGTAAAAATATATGCTTTTCAAATATCGAAAAACCGATGCTTTACAATCAATTGTTAAAAAATTATTCTATTTGTTTATAAGGTAAAAATCTGAGTTCTTTTGCAACGTCATTTTGCAGGTCTGAAAATTAATGTTTTCGATATCTAACAAAGCATTTTGGTAAATCAAGTCTTTCCCTTTCAGGTGGAGGCCGTAGAATCATTGTATTTTGATTTCTCTGGACGTGGTGGGGTTGTAAAAAAAAAGGTCTCTGCGATAAATTATTGCAATTTTGCAAAAACTATTTGACGAATCGATTTGAAATTTTTATCAGATATTAAGCACTATGAGAGTCAATTATTTACGCAAGGACAAAACAGTAGATTGTTTTTTACACAAGATATTGTTTATTGAATAAAATTCCGCATTTTGCAATTATCTTAGCAACAATTAACTATATCGACATTTAACAACCGCCATTTTAAACCTTTTTTAATTTCCTACATTTGATTTATCTGTAAGATAGTTTACTTTTTACTGGCAGGTGAAAAAGTGTGAAAAAACACGTTTTTTCCATTTTCTTGCATTAAAATGGCTGTAAATAAACATATGCAGAAAATCGACCACAGATTTTATATAGGTTTCATTTATTGACACCTATACTACCTAAAAATCGTGGTCTCTGCCTGGATGAGTCACAGTCCCGAACATGGTACTTTTTTTACTCATTTCCCTGGACTAATTGTATAGAGTTCACTGTTGACAGCACGTTAAAACTGTAACTGTATTTTTAAATGTGTTTTATTTTATAGGCTGCTCTCTATGGATCCGTAATAGCAATGCTTATTATGGCTTGGATTGTATGTGGATTCCAATATAATATTATTAAGAAAACACTGAAATATGCTTACAAACCTCTTTCAGTCGCTGGTTGCTCTAAAAGCAATGAAACAGTATTTAATAATTTGACCTCTGCCTTTATAGATGCTAGTACAACGCCCTCTTCCATTTCAAATGAATTTACCACAGGACATAGGTACCCATGTTTTATATTTATTTATTTATAATAGTTGTAGTGCTCGTGTTTTTTTAAAGTTGTTTTGTCAGCAAATTTTTATATTTCATAGCTGTTTAAAAGATATGTGGGTTACAAAATTTGAATTCTGTCCAGTCTACTGTTTAATCTGAAATTTTTTGTTAGTTGTTTCATAGAATTGGCAGATGGATTGATCATAGGAATAGAAAGCGGACCCATGAATAAACCACACCAGTATGTGCGATTTTTAAGTTATTTCTACCACGCTGAAATTTCGATACGTAAATAGCAGTTCTGTGTCTTTCAAGCTACAAATAATTCAATATATGATATGAGTTGAAATATCTCCAAAATTGCACTTTTTTGGTAATTTTTTTTGTTGAATCTATCACCCCTCTCTGTTCAAGCCATTACACAAAACAAAACCTTATGACCTTGAGCAAGTTGTAAATAAATATAGAATATTTCGTTGATTATAGAATATATGTTTAATAACGTATTCAAGTAATAATCAGCAAGCAGTAGAAGTTGCAGTTGAGTGTGGTCGACTGGAAATACCCGTTTAATTAAAATTTTGCTCGAATGCGGTACAATTAACTTTCACGTGGTGCCACTGAGATTAAGTGCAGAGTCAATATTTTTCTTATTTTTATTGTTCAAATGGGCACTAACTCTCGGCAACGCCAAATTGCAGTTTGTATTCATTTCGTAATAGTCTTGTTAAAAATACGTTGATAACATTTTTAAGTAAAATTGATAAGTTACCTAATATATGTAAAGTTCATTCGAACATATGAGATACCTACATTGTATAGAGTTTCGATATCTTGTATATCTTTGTATTTTTGTGTGCCTAGTAGCATTTTACTCTAAAATTATAATAACACATAGTCTATATACACACCTCTAGTGATCATACTGTATGACGGATATGGCCCAAATTTCAACAGGGGGATATTCTACCATGCTATTTTACAATGTACTAAATTTCAAATAAGAATTTTAAATCTAGCATAAGTTATCGTGTTTGCAAGAAACTGTACATGCATATATACACAAATACACATACTCTTACAAAGACATAGATATTTCTTATTCGATATTCAAGATTAGCATGTTATGAAACGGATTTCGGTACATATTTTTTTCTATGACTTTTCGATTATTCTAAGAAAATATCTTCCAGTTATAATATATCTATTTGATTAAATAGTTCGAGAATTATTGAAAAAACGTAAGAAACAAGTAATGTTTTAAATCGAAATATCTGAAAGAATGTTAAATACGGTAAATACGATTAGAAGTAAAGTTGTTGGATATTTAATTCAATATAAAAAAGTATAGAAGATATATTAACTTAAATTTGTAAGATTCATATTTAAAGCAATTTAAAATAAAAAGTTTGGATTGTCGCTAGTGTCATTGACAATAATTTTTTTAACCTGGCGAGTCAAATAAAATAGGAGGGAATTAAATAAAATAGTGAGAAACAAATAGTGAGAAAAATAATGCCTTATACCCCAAAGAGGAAACACAAAGCAGCTACGGACACGTGTTTCGGAATTATTGTTCCTCATCAGCGTAGCGTAGCAACAAAAAGGATCTGGAAAGGACAGATAGGAACAATAATTGAAGGTTGAAGGCACAGTACACAGTACTCTTATTTGTGCATTCATATCTAGATCGGTCTATTTAAGACCTTCACCGACACATAGAGCCCTATGTGGACTGCCCGATTTCAAGCCGACTGTCGGTGAAGGTCTTAAATAGAAGGTGAAGGTCTTAAATAGACTGATCTAGATATGAATGCACAAATAAGAGTACTGTGTACTGTACTTTCAACCTTCAATTATTGTTCCTATCTGTCCTTTCCAGATCCTTTTTGTTGCTACGCTACGCTGATGAGGAACAATAATTCCGAAACACGTGTCCGTAGCTGCTTCGTGTTTCCTCTTTGGGGTATAAGGCGTTATTTTCCTCAATATTTTTTTTTGACCCTATTAATTCCTTCCTATTTTATTTGACTCGCCAGGTTGAAATAGGGCAGTCCACATAGGACTCTATGTGCCGACTGTCGGTGAAGGTCTTAAATAGACCGATCTAGATATGAATGCATAAAAAAGACTACTGTGCTTTCAACCTTCAATTGTTGTTCATATCTGTCCTTTCCAGATCCTTTTTGTTGCTACGCTACGCTGATAATAATAATAATAATAATAATAAAGTTTATTTACAAAAAAGAAATACATGATACACTTATAGAACTATGATAACTTGTAAAATAAACTGGATACAGCCACAAGATGATGTAAGATCATCTGACCGTGACTAATATAGGTAAATGGTATAAAATACTTTAGAAACTAATATTCAGCATTATCAACATGTAAAAAAATAAAAGAGATACAAATTAAAAACTATAGAAAGAGAACTATAAAGAAATATAAAAATATATATATAAGTTAAATAGCAGTATATAAAAGACCTTCCAATTCATATTAGGACCAAACATTATTTATTACTGCAAGCAATCCCTTATATAAAGTCAATTTGTGCAATTATTTTTTGTCTGTCTAACATTACATGTTTTTTTAATTCTATTTTAAACTTGTTTTTTGTCAGAGATTTTATATGCTTAGGGAGCCCATTGAAACATTTTGAGCCCAGAAATCTCCAACTACGTTGCCCTGTAGTGGTATTCATTTTTGGCACATGTATACATCCTTTAGTAGTTTGCCTAGTTCCATATAAGGAAGTTGCCTGTGTGGAGTTTCCTACATAATTGTCTCAAATCTAGAAAATTACTCTCGTCGAAGATACGGTTAGATGAATACAATCGACTTTTACCTAACAGTATTCTTAAAAACTTTTTCTGCATAATTTCTAAATTAGACATGTGACGGTTTAGAGCTCCACCCCATGCGATTATTCCGTAGCTCAAGTGAGATTCAACAAGGGCTGTGTACACTGATCTAAGTTGAAAAATTGGTAGATATTTTTTAAGTTGCTTAAATCTAAATAATATGCATCTAAGTTTATGTACGACGGATTTGACATGCTCGTCCCACCTTAGGTGGGGATCTAAAGTTACACCTAGGTATTTCATACTATTTGCTTTCTGGATATGTTGTGTGTGTCTAATTTTTAGAGTACTAAAATCAGGTAATCCATTTACGTATAACGAAAACGGTAGGTACTTAGGTACTGATGAGGAACAATAATTCCGGAAAATGTGTCCGTGGCTGCTTCGTGTTTCCTCTTTGGGGTATAAGGCGTTATTTTTCTCATTAATAATTTTTTTGTCATTACTGCGATATTATAAGATATACCGCGTGGCCACGAGTCAATGTACGCCTCCAATTTTTTGATTGTTTTTCAATTTAAAAATTTCGTTTTCGGTACACATGGATTAGATAAAATTGAGCTACTTTTAGACTAACAGGAACAAAAGTAAAATGACGATTTAAAAAGTTCCAAAAAATAAGTGAGATACGAACAATTTTTATTTTTTTCAAAATGGCTATGGAAATTGTTAGTTAGGTTGTAGACTTGACTGTATGGAACAAAATAATTATTTGAATTACTGATAGGTACGACTATCTTTAAGTTTTTCTCAAAAGACGGTATTTAATTTTCATAATTTTCAAATACAATAACAAATTTATTTAAAACCTAAATTATAATAAACCATCATAAAAATTGTTCAAATTGTTCGCCGTTTTGATTAATCCACAGAGTAGCGAAACTTACTGTTGCACGTCTAAAATTCCGTAGTTGTTGAGGTGTCTTGTCTTATGGTTGGAGTAGTCGCGTAGACTCTATTATTCAAATGCGCCCAAATAAAAAAATCGACTGGGGTTAAGTCAGGAGACCTTCCAAGCCATCTGACTGGCCCAATTTATTTAGGTAATCCCTAGCGATAATAGCATTGTGTGGTCCAGCCCTGTCTTGTTGGAAGTAAACTTCATCGATATTGTTATTGAAAATTTGAATAATCTGTAAAATTATTATATTTTGGAGAAATTCTATATACCCCCAGTTTCGTCAAATATTATTGGACCTATGATATGGTCGCCCAGTACACCTAACCACATGATTTCGCATGAATTTTACGGGGTTTTGCAACTTTTTCCGACATTTTCAAGCTTAGTTTTCAGTGAAAAGTCTTGCAATATCAAGAGATGTAACTTTCATTGCGTTTGGAATTAATAATAACTCAATTATCAGCAGTATTATACCTACCCTATGCTACTTGCACTCCTAGGATCCCGTAAAATCTGGGACTTCAACGTCCCATAACTCGAAAACTAATCATAGAATTTTGTTGTGCCCATGGAGACTTTTGTTCGGGATGTCGAGAAGAATATTTTCTAAAAGTTTCAGTCAAATCGACGGGTAGTCGTTTTCCATTGCTTTTGTGCGGGGTTCTTTGTCTTAACGAAATAATTTCCATATGCATTAAAGCTAATATATTAATTTCCGTTTCTTCATCCACAATATATCTTTCTTCAATTTCCATATCAGATTCAGTTCTAAATTAATGCTCCAACCGGGCGAAATAGTTTCTCGGAGGTTATCTTATTTCTGGATATCTCTGTTTATACAGAGTTTGTGCTCTAGTTGTATTACATTGAATAATTAACAAGTCAACTTTTGCTTCTCTTTAATATTTTTCTTCCATTTTGTATTAATTTACTTGTTTATAACAAATTCAATACACTTACTTCAGATAATCAGTGAGCAATATCGAGAATAATTCAATTGTTGCAGATGTCTATCATTTTCATGGCTATCTGCAATTTTGGATTTAAATGTTTAACCTAATTAAAATTATCTGTTGGCGCTTACCTTTTAAAAATACTTTTATTGCCACGAAAGATATCGTTAAGAAATGATTAATGGCGGAAAAAAATTAAAGTTTATGAACCATTATTTTTGATTAATAAAAGAAATTTTCCATAGGACCCTTACGGAAATGAAAATGAAAATGAAATTCTATATTTTACGAAAAACCTAAAAATAGTCGTACTTATCAGTAATTTAAATAACTATTTTGTTCTTTACAGGCAAGTTTACAACATTACTAATAATTTCAATAGCCTTCTTAGTAATTTTCTTACGTCGTGTTCATCTGACGCGGCCATTTTGAAAGAAAGAAAAAAAAATGTGATACGAACAGTATCACACTTATTGGGTTGAACCGGAGACCTCTGAAAAGTGCATTCTTGTGATACATTAAATTTTATAAAACATAAAAGCTCGGCCTACTGTGGTCTTTTCTCAGAATTTTTTAAAATTTTATCTGAGTACTCCACTGGAATCGGCAAATGGGTTTACACCAAATTTCGTGAAAAAATTCTTATTTTTGGATTTCTTGAGAGACACCAGTGAGTGTGTCCCATTTTGCTTGAAACAAAAAAAAATGAAAAATGTCCATTTTTGGATTTTTCTCGTAAGAAATAAGAATTCTGAAATTGCCAATGAAAATCCACTGCCAACTGACAAAGGGATGTTTTATTCAGTTTGTGTGTGATGTAAAGCAGTCGGTGCCTTATCCATTATCCATTAAATGTTAGACAAGATCCCTACTCTTCTATAGAGAGAGATTCGGCAAAATTTTCAGGTTGGGGTAACTCGTCTCTTGGCCTCACGCGTCGGTGATAGGCCTTGGTAGCGGAAATAGGCCGACGTTAAATAAATAAATAAAAAATATATGAATAAATCAGTAAAAAATAAATAAAAAAGTGTGTTGTTCACTAAATAATTTTAAGAAAATTCACCAGTTCTTCGACTATAAAAATCACTTCATATAAATTGAAGATATTTCACCAGTCTCTACTTAAATTAAAAATACATATTTTATCACTATATTTTCATTCTTTTTAATTTTAGATTTCCTACCACGCATTCAGAAGAGGACCTCCCAGACTATTTCTTTCGTATATCTTTCTACTGGTTCCCAGTAATTGGAGTTTCTTTAGTAGTTATCATAGGACTTTTCGTCACCTACATTTCCAAAGAAGAAAACAAGAATCGGTACAACAAGGATCTATACACGCCATTTGTACACAGATTTGTTCCGAAGGATCCCAAAGGATACAAAAGCGTAGATCAAGTTTTAACTGCCCGTAGCAATTCATTTGAATTTAAATAAACAAATTGGGTGTATGATGACATTTTTTTCGCTTGCAGGAAGACAAAAATATAGGTTTTCCGATGTAAATGGGAAGATCTATTGGTGTAAGGCTAATTAAATGAATCAAAATATATGTAAATGTCATTTTTATTTATAAGATATACCAAATAAAAGAAACAAATAAAAATTAAACTTCACAATACACGTAAATGTACAAAATAGAACAATACATTACAATTATTTTAACAGCCTAACCTGCCCCTATAACAATAACCTATTCCAAAATGTAAAAGTTTTGTGGCTACTGGAGTCAGTATAACACAGCAAAATAGTTTTAAATTTGCCAACGTTTCATTTATATTATAAACATCTTCAGGTTAATAACAAACGAAACGACTACAAATTAAGAACTTGTTGTTTCCTATACTTGATTCCAGTGTCTCCAAAATCAAAATTGGACCACAAAACTTATTAAAAGGAAAATGTAAAGTATAAACTGTACTGTAAAGTGATTATTTACGCTATTAAGGCTACTCCTTAATTCCGGTACCTTGTTTCTTAACAGATACTTCAAGACATTTGGCTGAAAAATTTGTGTGTGAACTTCGGAAAAATGAAATATGGTTAAAGATTTTTTATTCGCTTCATTTTACCATTGAAAAGAACAAAATTTTTATGTTAATAAATAGGTATTGTCATTCCCATTTGTTTATAATAATTATTATAGGAGTTAAATAAATCATTGTAGGTAGACTTAGAGCCGCACAAGTAGGTCAAAATCCAAAAAATATGGCCAAAACTTCTAAAACTGAATTTAAAATGTAAATAGCAACAAGGAAAAGCTTCTTCGACGGAGAAGAGGTTCGCCAAAATTTCCAGGTTGGAGGTGGCTCGTCTCCTGGCATCGGTGAGAGGCCTTGGTGGTGGAAATAGACCGACGTTAAGTAAATAAATAAGCAAAAAAGAAAAGTAAGCAACGTAAGTATGTGTGCAAAATTATAAAGTTCAACCCAACTCCAAACTTGTACTTTACACTGAAGTTCTTGCAGACCCATATAATAAAATACTAGTTTCCGGATAGCAGATATTGGCAGCCAACTTTGTCAACACAAATACTATTAGTAGAGTGCTCGGTGCCCAGATATAAGCATAAAAATAAGTTCTGTGGGGGTTTCGTTGTTACAAGCTGAATTTGATATAAAATTAGTGATGATATACTGATGTTTCAAAATCTCAAAGCTGTCAAAAAATGTCCTACTCAAAAGGTCTTTATAATCAAAAAACGAGTTATTTCTTAGTGAATTAGGTGTTTTGATATTTCTACTTTTGAGTAATAGCAAATTCTTTTAACCATGAATAGAACTAGTCAAAATAAGTAGATTTTCGAACAGACCCACCCCGAGAAGTCATGCCTGCTCCTCCTGCCCCCCCCCCCCCCCCCCTCAAAGGAGCTACCTGTATCTGCATATATATATATATTTTCTCAAAAATGGTAGGAGCTAGAGGAATGATCTTGACGCCATTCGATAGAGTATAAAATGTTGCATAAGACCCTCCATTTGCTTTTGCTATTTTCTTTTTTTTAAGGCCCCACAGAAAAAAAAAAGGTGAGGAGCCTTCCAACAACGACGCATGTTTGGCTATGCGAAAATATTGATTGTACCTGTTCAAAATTATTACATTATTATTGTTTGTAACAACAATAATAAATTCATTATGCACATGTGCAGCTTTCTCTTTGTACGCCACTGACGGCTTTATATAAACAAATAACACATACAAATAATATACTAATCGATAGAAAAAATAATGCTCTTTATTTTTTATATCTTGTAGAATTTTGATTTACTGGGCCGTTTTAGAGGTATAGCCAAACATGTGTCGTTATTGGAAGGCTTTTTTTTTTTACTGTGGGGCCTTAAAAAAAGAAAATAGCAAAAAGCAAATGGAAAGTCTTATGCAAAATTTTATATATATATATATATATATATATATATATATATATATATATATATATATATTATATATATATATATATGTATATATATATATATATATATATATATATATATGTATATATATATATATATATATATATATATATATATATATATATATATTATATAGGCAGATACAGGTAGCTCCTTGGAGGGGGGCAGGGGGAGCAGGCATGATTTCTCGGGTTGACTAGTTCTATTCATGGTTAAAAGGATTTGCTATTACTCAAAAGTAGAAATATCAAAACAACTAATTCACTAAGAAATAACTCGTTTTTATATATATATATATATATATTATATAGGCAGATACAGGTAGCTCCTTGGAGGGGGGCAGGGGGAGCAGGCATGATTTCTCGGGTTGACTAGTTCTATTCATGGTTAAAAGGATTTGCTATTACTCAAAAGTAGAAATATCAAAACAACTAATTCACTAAGAAATAACTCGTTTTTAGAGTAGGACATTTTTTGACGGCTTTGAGATTTTGAAACATCAGTATATCATCATTAATTTTATGTCAAATTCAGCTTGTAACAACGGAACCCCCACGGAAGTCACAATAAGCGTATTAATGCACTCTACTATATACCCTCTAACCAATCGATTTATAACAAATTTATGGTTAGATTTGGTTCAGGTTTGTAGCTCAACAGAAACTTCTACTTCGTTCGATTCTACGAGATCGGTCAGCTATTTATAAATATAATTTTAACAGTTTGGACACTATCGATTGTTTAGAAAAATTGCGATACAGTGTAATTAGCCAGCATAGCTTCTTCATATTTAGTTTGATTAATAATGTCTGGTAATACACACAAAGATAATTTATTATTTTGTAAAAATGACCTTTTTCGGTGAGCAGGTTGGTTTCAGAACAAAGAAATGAATTACAGATGCTATAAGTTTACTGTTGAAATATATTATAGATGCATACGAAAATAAAAATTACGCAGGTTGCACTTTTTGCGACATCTCGAAGGTGTTCTACTGTCGGAAAATTTTAAAAAGCATGGTGTAAAATCAAATTTATTGAAAGTACTTAAAAGTTATTCGAAAAATAAAAATTAAATTACTGTTTATAACGGTGCGACATCAACAATAGCGGGTATAAATCATGGAGTACCTCAAGAATCCATCCTTGGATTCCTGTTATTCTTGATCTATGTCAATGACATAACGTACTATGTTTCAAATCATCAATATGCACTGTTCACGCAAATTAGACTTTTTAGGAGAAAAAATTCATATACAAATTATATTTGGGCTATGTATAGTTCATAGGAGTAGAATTAAGGATCCGAAGATTTTCCACCTTATCCGTTGATGGAAACACCTTTTTGGGGCGAAAAACCACCCCCAGACGGGACTTAGTTACGGTTATTCTCATTTTTCTTCGGATCCGCCATTTCCACGAAAAACAGGTAGAAACAAAAATATTCTTCATTAAATTCTACATAAAAAAAGTTCTATGGTCGATTTGCGTACTCCCCACCGTTTTCTAGCTATCGACGTTCATAATAGGGGGTAGTTTGGAGCGCTCGGCGAAAAATGGTGGTACGCGATTTTTCACAGCGAATATCCCCTAAACGGCTACTTTGACGTCAAAAATGGTTATAATGGAACTTGTATAGCGGATTCTCTTTTACAAGATTCATCTTGTACCTTTCTTTTTTATTATTATTTTTGTTGAAATTTATCGCCTTTTTCGAGGATACGCACTTTGTAATATGACCTCGTTTCCACACCACCCATGAGGTAGAGGTCTCGGTGCATTTTTTTTGTAAGTGGTTTCCCCTGTAGGCCTATTCCACTGTCGTTATTGTCGGTTTCAGTCATCTTCGGTAGGTGACTTTAAGCAGCCTTGTCCGTGACAGTTGGAGCACATGGTTGAGCAGCGCAATCCTATTTTTACACACTCGCATCGTTTCCCGCAGCCCATCCTGCAGTTGCAAGATATAAGTTGTAGAGCGGAAGACGGAGCTGGTGCCTCAGGTGTAAAAATGGGTGAAAGAACGGTGTCAGTTTTCTTCCAACCCCATTGTGTCGGATCAAGGTTTATTCCTCTCCATAACTGAATTTGATGAAAAACCCTATAAGCATGTTGATGAGAAGCGGCAGACGTTGGTGGTAGTCTCGATAATACGCATGACTTAATTTCCCAACCAATTTATTGAATGTGAGAAATCTATGTCTATTTAAAGATATCTCTTTCTTTGGAGCATTATATAACGCCATCGTGAAACGCTCTCCAACAGTTGCGACTTCTTCTTTTGTTGATTGAGGGTTGTTAAATATAGGCACAATGTCATCCAAATCTCTTCTGTTATTAAGTATAGTTACAGTTTGTGCTTTGTCTTTACCGAACAAAACAGAAGTAGTGTCGTAACCACTAAATGCATGTACAAAGAGCACAGTTTCCTTACAGTTTCTCAAGACACCCGAACTAACACGAAATACGCACCGAGTCTAACAACGGTGTTTCACAACTAAATATTCGATATTAGAGCTTCGTAGTATGTGCCTCTTGTGGCTAAGGTCCTCCATCTGATGATGCTTGCCTCGGGTTATTATACAGAAAAATAAATGATAACTGTGCTCTGGGCTGAGCTGGTTTAGGTTTGTTTTTAAGTGTTATTTTAGGGTTAGTTTGTGTTAGTTTATTTTGTTTGTGTTTTTATTTTTGTGGTTTAGTTTTATTTTGTGGTTGTGAAAATTTTTTGGGGTGCACAATGTGCAAGTTTATGGCTCTTTTGTTATTGTTTGTTTTTGCTATTTTTGTGTTTTGTTTTGGTCATGGTATGGCTCTTTTCAGTTTTGTTTTGTGATACTATATTCTTTCTTAAGGTGTTTAAATATGTATTTTTTTTTTTTTCTTTTTTTTCTTTTTTTTTTTTCCCTTTTTCTTTTTTTCCCTTTTTTTCTCTTTTTTTTTTTTTCTCAAAACAAGTTAGTATACATATTTTGGATGTTGTGATACAATTCTAGTAAGGAGTGGGGGTGTACATATAATTTAAGGAGGGGTGTTTGGGAGCTGTTAAGAATTTGGGAGTAAGGGGATCGGTGATGGTTGGATTGCTTGACTTGACCAAAGTGTCTGCGAAATTTGGTAATAATCTTTTATAAATAAAATCACTTAGGGTGGGGATGCCTGTAACTTGGTGCAATAGAGATATAGGGGTATAGGTAGACAGTTTGTTGATTATCCTGAGTGCCTTATTTTGGTGTCTCTGAAAGATGGATTGTCTTGTTTTCGGTATGAGAGGATACCATATAGGTGAAGCGTATGTCAGTATCGGACGGAGATAAGATTTGTATATCGTTGTACCGATATGTGGGGGGACTATTTTTAAAATTGGGTAGAGTATTATCATTCGCTTCCAGTATTTATTGGATATATTTTTGATATGTTTATTGAGATTCATTTTTGAGTCAAGTGTTACTCCCAGATATTCGACCTCTGCCTGCCAGTCTACGTCAACTCCGCCGACACGGAGGAGTGTGTTCGTCTGTTTGCTAACTTTTTTAGTAAAGCATATAGCTTGTGTTTTATTATGGTTGGTATAAAGTCCCCAGTCAGAATAAAAATTTACTGTTTGGTCTGTCTGTTCTTGTAATAGTCTGGTCATTATTTCAGGATTTTTGGACGTAGTGAGTATAGCGGTGTCGTCTGCATATAAACATATGGTAGTTCGGTGGTCGGTAGGGGTTGGGATGTCGTTGGTATATAAGTTGAAAAGGATGGGACCAAGGGCGGACCCCTGGGGGATGCCAGACAGGATGGGTAGGGGTGTGGAGCACGCCTCGTTGACTACTGCTCGAAATTGGCGATTGGAAATATATGACTGTATCAGTTTAATGATACGAGTCGAAAAACCCGCGATAGAGAGCTTGTATAGTAGTCCGGGGTGCCAGACTTTGTCAAAGGCTTTTTCGAGGTCTAGGGCGACAAACCCTGTGAGTAGACCTCGATTGAAGTTGGTGGTAGCTATTTCACCAACTCGGAATAGTTGCTGCGTTGTGGAGTGACTGGCACGGAAACCAAATTGGTGCCTATTCAAAATGTCGCCGTCTCCCAGGTGTTCCTGGACTCGACTTAATATAAGTACATCTAATATTTTTGCAAGACACGATATTATGCTGATTGGCCTGTAATTTGCCGGATCGTTCAGTTTCTTTCCGGGTTTAGGTATATTGATAATTTTCGCTACCTTCCACTGTTGTGGGTAGTAGGTGAGTCTTGTGCAAGCATTAAATAAGTTAGTTAAATACATATAACTTTTTGCGGGGAGATATCTTAAAGCAAAGGTAGGTATATTATCGAGTCCGGGAGCTTTCCTGGGGTGTAGCGACATTAATGAGGCTCTCACCTCTGAAGGCGAGAAAAACATTGGTTCCGCGTCAGTCTGGAGGGATGTTTGGTTGAGGGAGGTTATGTAGTTTCCTACAAGGTTTTGAATGGATGCAGGTATTGGGTTTGGGTTAAAAACGGTAGAAAGGTAATTTGAGAAGGAAGCAGCCTTTTCCTCGTCGGTGACAGCCACACCAGCTTGGGTTTGGAGTGGGGGTATTTGCGTTTTTTTACGCGTGAACAGACGTGGGGCAAAATATGGATCATCAGGATGGGATTCAACTAGTTTCTCTAGGTTTTTCTCTCTGTGAGCCTTAATACCGGCGTCAATTTGGCGCTTGAGCGCGTTAACTTGAGTTAACAGGTTGGGGTTCCTGGTTAACTGGTACCTTTTCCTGATTTGGTTTTTGGTACGAATTAGGTCCACTAGTTGATTAGGAAGTTTGTACAGGTAAGGACGGGAGGGGGTGGGTTTTTTACTGGTATTCAGTGCGTCAAGGATGTTGGTAGTGAGCAGTTGCACTGCTTGATCGATGTCTGCAATATTAGCACATGGTTGTATCGGCGGTAGGTGAACTGAGATATGATTTGCAAAATTTTCCCAGTTGTAGTCTTTCTCACGAGGTTTACTTTTCTGTGGCGGGCAGTGTATTTTGACATAAAATTTGGTGAGGACCGGATAGTGGTCACTATTTAATGCCTGTATTGTATCGACCTCGTGAGGGTAATTAAAATTTTTTGTTATACATATGTCAATTATTGTTTGGCTGGGATGCGGGTGTGTGGGCAAATCTGGTGCGATTAGCTTTATGTTGGGATATAATCCCATGTATTCATATAATTTCTGACCTGATGTGTTAGAATTTGTATTATATATATTCCAGTAGGGATGTTTGGCGTTTAAGTCACCGAATATGGTGTATACTGGATTGATTTCTGAAAGTTTGTCCAAATCGGTGGGATCAAATACGTTTGAAAAACTTTTATAGGCTGATACAACCATGACTTTTTGATTGCTTAAATGCAAAAGAATACCAGTGGTTTCTAGGGAATTTAGTGGAGGGATGAGGATTTCGGAGTGTTTAATTTCATTCCTGACTACAATGGCAGTGCCGCCACGACGCTCTAGTCGATCGCTGCGGTACACCCTGTAGCCAGGAATATTGAAGGGGATATGGGGTTTAAGGAAAGTCTCTGAGAGACAGCAGATGTCCACTTTAAGTGAGTGTAATAATAATTCAAATTCTATTTTTTGTCTGCGTATGCCGTTGGCGTTAAATTGCAGACAAATTAAATTCTTGTTGGCTTTTTTAGCCATCGAAGAGGCTTACTATTTTTTCTAGGAGAATAAATATTCTCTCCAGAGGGTCCTTGGTAGTTCTAAGGGCCACTATTGTTGTTTTAATGGTTTGCCAAATGTTTTTAATGTCAAAGTTTCTTATGAAATCTAATATTTCCCTTAGGGGGTTTTCTTCTGATTGGTTAGGTTGTGTGTTGTCTGTAGTCGTTTTTTGTGATGCAGCCTGCTGGCGGGCTCTAAAATTTTGCCATGCTTTGACGTTTTGGGTGCTAATTGCATCTGCTGTCTCTTGAGACAGGGGGGGTAAATTTATGTCGGGTTGTTCGTTTGATCTGGGTTGTGGTTGTTTGTTTGGTCTGTCCGTCTGTTTTTGTGCGGGGGTGGGTAGTTTGTCTTGCGTCTTAGTGTTTTTTGGGCCATATCTTTGTTTGGCGGCTTTGTACTGTGGACACCCCCGGTAGTTTGACGGGTGCTCCGCGCCACAGTTAGCGCATTGGCACTTTGCTGCGGCGCAGGGCTCGTCTTTATGTGTTCTACCGCATTTCACGCACCGTGGAATGCGGTTACACACTGCCGAGGAGTGCCCAAAGTTTTGGCAGCGATGGCATTGTGGAATATCGTTACTTTGATAGTCGCTGATAGTAATTTTGTAATGGCATAAGTCTGTGAGCTGATAGTACTGATCTGCAGCTTGTTTTGGGATTGTTAATAAAACTATGTTGGAGGCAGTTCTGCGTCCGTTTTTGGGTAACATTACCCGGGCGATATTAATAAAGGGCAAGCCCCTCAGGTTTAATTCCTGCCCAATATCGTCGGAGGTGACGTCTATTGGCAGGTATTTAGCTACAAGTTTAAGGGGTCTGAGATTGTTAGTGTTATATGAGTAAAACTCGATTTCATGATTATGCAAGAGTTTAAGAGTTGACTGATGGTCTCTAGGACTTTTGGTATAACAAATTAATGTGGTGTTATTGTATTTGTAGTCCGGGCGTGAAATAATTTTTGAGTTTATAAGTTGTATAGTTTCTTTATAATTATCTGTATAAATATGGATAGGTGGTGGGGCAGATTTTGTTGTTAGGGGAGCAGATTGTGTGTTTGTTTTCTGTGTGTTTGTTGGGGGTGGTGAATTAGAAATAGCTTTTGGTAATACGTAATTTGTTTCCATAGGTTCGGGGGGTGTATTGGGTCTGGAAGCTGTGGGTTTTACCAAAGTTATTTTATTTAGATTTTCAATAATTTTGTTAGCCTTTGTTTGACTTGTCTTTTTTTTTGGTATTGCACCAGTGGATTTAGTCTGACCTGGTTCAGATGTGGGGACGGTTTTAGTATAATCAGAGGAAAACTCGATTAGTTTATAGGAGGCGGTGGGGGCGGCCTGTAGGGGTTGGGAAACAATGTTCTCTTTGTGAATTTGAGCGTCTACAGTGATTTGCTGCCCGGGGGCGGTGGGGGTGGCTTTGGGGGCGGCGCCCAATGTTATGTTTTTTTGACGTTTCTCGTCATCTGGGTCATTTTGATTTTTTTCAGTTTTTTTGTCGGGGGTGGTGGGGGTGTCGGGGGTGGGTTTTTGTTGTGATTGTATCCGAATGAGGCTAGAAGTAGTTACAGTATCGTAAGCCATCATTCTGGCTTTTTTTTTGCGTCGGGGTTGCCTGTTTTTTTTGGACTCATTTGAGGGGTGAGGTGACCGAGATCTGTTAGAGTTGGTGTCAGAAGTGTAAGATGGGTAATCGACATCGCTGTCACTATGATTCCTACATTGTAGGTCGAAATTTATAAATGATGGGGTGGGACTATTGTTTAATATAGGTGATATGATGGGGGATGAATGCCTAAAAATGGTTGATGTTGTTGTGGTAAGAGATACGGTGGTAGTAGTGCATGTATTGCTAGTAGGGGTTAACTCAGAGGTAGACACAGTAAATGTATATATAGGGGGTGATGACATACTTTGGTCTGTTAATGTTAAATGAGGGGTTGATATGGTACTTTGGGTGTTATTAAAGGTTTTAGTGGATGTTAGCGAATGGTTTAAATCATCATTGTTAGTGTTATTTAGATTTAAGTTAATTAAATTATCAGCCCAGTTATCATTATCTGTATTTACCTCTGTTTTTGTTTGCTGTGTATCGTGGTTTTTCTGTGTATTTGTGTTTGTTTTAGGTGTAATGATATGTGTGGTTTGCTCAGTGATTTTATATTCCGTTTCCGGGGGTTTCTTCTTTTTCTTAGCCATTGTGGTAAGGGTTATTGCTTTTCTGCACTCTTTTGTGCTATTTAGGTGGTACACTATTTCACGGTTTCCAAAGCGAGGACAAACTACAACTAGAAATGCTTAATTCACACGTGTTGTTTATACTCGCAGCGCTGGTTACTATATGATTCGATATTAGAGCGTCGAGAATGGACAATTTATACCTGCCCCCCTTCCTCACCGGAATCTGTCGAGCAGCTTCGACAGAATCCGAAGGCCAAACATAACAGTGCCGTGACGTTTTCAAAGAATTTGGGCGAAAATAAATAATAAATATTAAAATTATGATAAAAGCGGGAAAATTCTACAAAAATAATAAAAAAGAAGAAGAGTACAAGATGAATCTTGTATAAGAGAAACCGCTCTACAAGTTTCATTATAACCATTTTTGACATCAAAGTAGCCGTTCGGAGATATTCGCTGTGAAAAATCGTGTACCACCGATTTTTCGCCGAGCGCTCCAAACTACCCCGTACTATGAACGTCGATAGCGAGAAAACGGAGGGGAGTACGCAAATCGACCATAGAACTTTTTTTGTGTAGAATTTAATGTCGAATATTTTTGTTCCTATACCTGTTTTTCGTGGGAATGACGGATTCGAAGGAAAATGAGAATAATCGTAACTAACTCCTGTCTAGGGGTGGTTTTTCGCTCCAAAAGGGTGTTTCCATCAACGGGTAAGGTGGGAACTTTTCGGATCCTTACTTCTACCCCTATGAACTATGCATGGCCCAAATATAATTTGTATATGATTTTTTTCTTCTATTCGCTATTTTTGCGGACGATGTAATTGAAAATAAATTCCAATTAAAACCAGATTGAGTTCGCGAATATTATGCTGTGAACAGATAGACTACTTTCGAGTGCTTGCAAGTCATATTTAATGTTTAAACTACACTAAAACAGCAAATATAATATTTCAAACTCGTAGTATTGAAAATGCAGATATGTAATTCTTGATCCCAAAGTATGTTGGATTCAGCAAGTGGACTATGTCCTAAAAAAAATGGCAAAGTGTGTTTATATGATAAATAAACTAATAGGGGAAGTATACTTAAATGTTAAAAAAGCCTATTTTTCGTTAGTTGAAGGCATATTTCTTATGTAATTCTGAGCTGGGGGCACATAGCTCATTTTTATAGAATATTTAGGTTATCTGTACCTAACCTAAATATAGGTGCTGTGGAGATCGATTTCTGGTCTAGGATATAGAGATGAGGCAAAATATAATTTCACTGTAATAACATGCAACATTAGCAGTTCCTTCTTTTTGTATTCATACATATTAAAGAAAACAAATAATTATTTCGTTCATAAGAATATACATGGCCTTGATACAAGGTTAAATAACAAGATATTCTTGAGATATCTATGATTAGAAAGAAATAAAAATGAGGTTAACTACTATGGTCTCTCGTTTCTTAACAATCTACCATTTCACATTACCTCTTTACCATACAAACAGTTTTGTGGCCAGGTTAAAAGTTTATTAATAAACGTAGCTTTCATTAATTTTCGAAAATTTTTCTTTCGGCTGATTCTTCAAATGAAATTATTTTATGTATAACTTAATTTGACTCTCCTTCATTGCATTTTGTGAATCCCTTCTAATAAGTTGATAATTTTTCCCTTTTCACCAGGTATTTCATCTCTTAACCCACTGTAAGCAGATGGAGAAGAAACGGCCTTGTTGTCACAACGCTAACCTCAAAACTATTGTCACTGTTACAAATGACTTTTCAACGTTGTGAAAAATTTTATGTTCTTTCTATTTGGTAGTAGCCATTTATTACGAAGGGCTAACCAGAATCGTCTCATTTTTCAGGATCCGATATTTTGCACTATTTTTTCAAACCGTCAATGTTCTGGTTCAGGCTTTACGTAGAAAACTTTGTCTGCTATTTTTAATAATAAAATGTGACCATAAACGACAACTCTGGCCTGGTCATTTGTTTTATCCAAAAAGGGGCCCACCTACATACCTCCCTTAGTGCCTTCACTCTACTAATGACTATAATACAATAACATTACTTAACACCTGTACATTCCTTCAATCGTCTATTACGTCAGTAATATATGACGCCCTTCGTATAGCCTCTTCTCTAGGCATATCGTTATTCAAAGATTGTCCTGCGGAAACTTTCCTCAAGGCTTCCTGGACGCTATAGTAATTCAAATCGACATTTTTGTTTTCTTCGGGTAAAAATGGGTATATCACAGGACTTAAGAGCTCCATATGTACAGGAGGATCATTTTTTTCTGTCAGGTAACTTATTATTAAACCAACTGACATTCCGATAATTGCTCCTATTAGGGTATACCAGTAGAATGATATTCTGAATAAGACGAATATGTCAGATCCGGAACCGGACGTGCTGAAAATAAAAAGAACAATTTATCTCTCAAAGAATTTGTTGGTCATTGAGCTGATCAAAATTAATACAAATATTTAACTTCGGTAATTACTATCAAAGTTGTTAAGTTTTTGATAGAAAATTAATATATTTTTACCAATACCCTCTGTGGTTGCTTTATCAAAAATCATTTCCATGAAGTAGTTTCCACAAACACAAAACACTTGAACACTACACTAAAATTCTATTATTCAAAACGCGTTTCGCCAACCATGTTGGCATCATCTGCAGGTGATAAAAATTAAAATAAAATTAGAATATGCCCTTTATTTACACTAGGCCAATTTAACAAATGAAACAACCTAGTTATCTCTGTTCCTACCTACCGGCTGGAAAAACCATGACCTACTTACCTACTAACCCAGAACGATAGAACTTTCATCACTGTTCATATTATTTTTACAGTTTGCAATAGCTAAGCTTTTGCAAGTACCCAGCTATCTCTCACTTGGTACAATTCTAGTTAAGTTTATTTTATGAACGTTATTAAAGTCATCTTGAGTAACACTAGCCTCTCAAGTTTTTCCATATTTGAGATTGGCCATGTTCCTTATATCAAGATATAATTGGAGTTTTCGTTTGTCCAAAATACTTCAAATTCTATCCTTACAATGAATTTCGTAAATCCAGGATTGCTCATTTAATTTAATTCATACTTTGGGTTACCTTAATAGTTAATTTTCCAATAGATGGATGATAGCACAGGGCTACAAAAAAGTGGTCTGTGCTGGGGGTACTGACCATACCTATCCCTATCCCTTGTATTTTGAGCCGCTCAACATGAATCTGACTTTAGTTTTTCTCCAGCATGTCAGGTGATTTTAGCATCAAAAAAGTCCGTTGGATCGAAATATTGCTTACGCACCATTTTAGTCAGACTCCAAAAGTGATTCAATTTTAAAACTTCAACCTGATAACATTGTAGTACTTCAGTATTTACCACGTAACTCGTAGAAACCGTAAAACCTCGGATCCTTGTGCTTGAGTGTCATACATCCACAATCTCGTGATCCCATAACCTCAGCATCCCATAACCTGTGAACTCTGAAGATCCAACTGAAAAAATGGAGGTTCTAGTAGGAGAATTCGTGTTATTGTGACATTAGAATCGTGGAATCAAGCACCCTATGGCGCCCTAGCTCTTCAACGATATTCCCTCTATCCTCATAACTCCATAACCCTGAGGATTCAATGAGAAAATAGAAGGCTTTCGATTGGGGAAATCAGTTAAACTGTGCCCTCATAACTTTGCTACCTTGTAACCAAGTAAGCCTATAGTGCTTCAGTAGCAAATCCTTCTACTACATAACCCAGTAAACCCATAACTACATAACTCTGGGAATATAACAGAAGAATGTGGGGATTCATGAGATTGTGTTCTCGGAATCTTGAAATCGAGTCGTCCGCGATCCCTTAGCTCTTGAACAGCAAAACTTTTAACCGCATAACCCCGTGACATTGGGTATTCAATAAAAGCAAATTAGGGAATCCCAATTGGGGATTTAATGAGAATGTAACTTTGAAAGTGGAGTATGTTTTCAAGTGATTTGTGTTTTGGTGACTTAATTTAATCTCTTGCTTTTGCGAACTTTTTTATCTTCGAACGGCCTAGACAACGGATTTCTTTTACGCTTCTTGTTCCACATCACATGTTTCCTCTCAACATCCAACAAAAGTCTGCCACCATATGCTCATCCAACTTTCCTTGATATTGACGCCCCATTTCTTTAATATTTCGGTGGAATCTTTCGCCTTGTTCTTCACTGTAATCTTCAAGATTGTCTGGGAAACGTTGAAGATGTTATTTGAGAAACTGTAATTTCAAATTCATCAAGTATCCTATTTGCCGGTAATTCTCTATCAATTCAGTGACCGATTTTTCATAATTCTCACTTTTTTGATTGCTTAAGAAATTTTCTAATACATTTTTAAAACTTACTCATGCGGCTCTCTCAATATTATTCAGTCTTTTTACGAAAACTCCTGTTTCAATTTGCATCCCTCACATTTGGGAATTTTCGCTGTATGTACGCGAAGCACTCTTCTTCTTTATCAAGAGCTTTTACAGATTGCTTCATTAAACCAAATTTAATGTGGAGAGTTGGAAGAAATATTTTTGATGGTTTGTTTATAATATTCATTATTCTAGGATATTCCAGGATTGAAAGGTATGATCCACAAATTCGAACACTTATGATATACGCAATTTTCGTGACTAGCATGAATAATATTGAGAGAGCCGCATGGCAAAGTTTAAAAAATTTAGTAGAACATTTTTTAGACAATCTTAGAAATGTGAATTACGAAGAATTAATCACTGAATTGATAGAGAATTACCGGCAACTAGAATGTTTCATGAATTTGATATTACATTTTCTCAAATCACATCTTCGACATTTCTCAGACAATCTTGGAGACTACAGTGAAGAACAAGGCCAAGGATTATACCAAGATATTAAAGAAATGGAGCACCGATATCAAGAAAGGTGGGATGAGCATATGATGACCATCTTTTGTTGGATGTTGAAGAGGGAACATGTGATGAAGCGCAAGAAGCGTAAAGAAATCCGTTACATAGGTCCTTCGAAGATAAACGAGTTCGCAAAAGCAAGAGATCAAATGAAGTCACCTAAACAGAAATCTTCTGAAAATATACTCCACTTCCAAAGTTACAGTCTCACTGAATCCCCAATTAAGATTCCCTAATTTGTTTTTATTGATTCTCCAGAATCACGGGGTTATAAGGCTACAAGTTTTGCTGTGCAACGGACTACTCGATTTCAGATTCCGAGAATACAATCTCTGTTTAGATTCTTCACATTTTTCTACTATATTCCCAGATTTATGTAGTTATGGGTTCATGGGGTTACTGGGATATGTAGTAGATATGTATGAAGTAGAAGGGTTTGCTGCTGGAGCGCTATAGGCTCACTTGGTAACAAGGTAACAAGTTTCCGAGGGCACAATCTAATTGATGCCCCAATCGAAAGCCTCCTATTACTTCCACATCAAGTGGAAGTATAGTAACGACAAAAAAAATTTTTAAAATTTTTATTGTTCAAATAGACTTAAAATGTCACGAAACGTCGAGATTTTAAGTTTGAGCGGAAAAAAAAATTTCTGTCTGTCGCTCTGTAACTTTTTTGTGTGCACGTTTACTCTGGAACCGTTTACTCTTGAAATTTGGTACACATATGTACTTTAACGAGATCTAGAACTAGATTATATTTTCATCTTGTTCCGTCGAAGGGTTGGGGGGTAAATTGGGGTAAATTTGGGGAAAATAGGTAAATCAAGCAGGTAAGAGTCCATACAATTGGTATTTAGTATATATAAGAGAAGCTAATGTCTAAAAAAAAATTTTGGCATTAGCCACTCCCATTACCACCCCCATCCCATTATTAAAGGGGATGAAAAAAATTTGTAATTAGTGTGTGTAGAAGAACCAGAAACCTCAAAATGTTTTTTTACTTCATCCACCCCTCCTACCACCCCCTATCACCACTACCACCCCGCTACCGATGTGGGGTATCGTTTTATGGGTTTTTGGGGTAGAGGATTTCAAATATTATATTATTAAAGTTCCATAAACAATTATTTCCACATATAAAATTTTTTCGTTGTGAGTGACTTGGATAAAATATCTGGATGTGGAAGTAGTGATTCCTTGGGCAGTGGTTTTTTTTCATTGAATCCTCAGGGTTATAGACTTATGAGGATAGAGAAAAATTGCCGTTGAAGAGCTATGGCGCCATAGGGTGCTTGATTCACAATGGTACGAATTCCTCTACTTACAGTCTCCATTTTTTTCGTTGAATCTTCAGAGTCAAGGGGTTATAGGATTATGGGATGCTGAGGTTATGGGGATCATAAAGTTGTGGATATATGACACTCAAGCACAAGGTCATAATCTCATTAACTCCCCAATGAAGATTTCCCATTGTTTTCATTAGATTCCCAGGGTTCTGAAGTTGGCGTTAAGGAGTTATGGGATTTTACAGTTTTCTTGAGTTATGTGGTCAATACTGAAGTACCACAATGTTATTAGGTTAAAGTTTTAAAGTTGAATCACTTTTGGAGGCTGATTTAAATGAGCTGGGTAAACAATATTACGATCCAATAGACTTTTTTGTGTTAAGAAAACCCTGACAGACTGGGGCAAAACGAAGATCAGATTCATGATGGCTCAAAATACAAGGGATAGGTATGGTCAGTACCCTAGCACAGACCACTTTTTTTGTGGGCACGTGTAGTCGAAGAACGAGATTTCCGAATTCGATACATGCTATGCATCTCCCGAACATTCAAAAACAGACAATTGTTTTTTGTAAAACGGCATCACAAAACATATTTTTGAGATCGCGATTTGATATATAATTGCGAAATTGGAAAAAATATTACTTTTTCATTTTTTGTTTGTTTGAAAAATGCTAGTTTCGCATTTTTATGTTCCTCACTCCTTCTATAAGTATCATTCATTGTCGTCAAACCTTCATAAATTAGTATTATATTACAATATTCAAACTTTTCACTTTTCAACGGTATATGTAGAGACAATATTTGTTTTGATGTAATTTACAGAGAAAAAGTGTGGATCGACATAATCTTTTTATTTTTCAAAATAACTGCGTATTGTAAGCAAGTAAGATGTAGCTAATGGAATGACGATTTTTTTTATTTGAAGCGTTCTCTTTATAAAATGCATAAGTGAGAATAAGCTTTGTAATATGAATTAAACGCGTTCTTTGGCGCGCAATCTCTAAACTTACCGGACAATAGACATTTTTCAGTAAAGAACCGAAATTTATTATGAACATTAATGTATACTAAAGGTATGCAGGCCGTTAGGCATACTTGTTATCATATTTTTCGAAAATAAGGAAACTGCTCATTATACAAACGAATACTGCAAAAATCTAATAATTGCATAAATCTGAAGTAAAGAATAAACATTCATATTTTTAGCCACCTCCAGATGATGTCAATATAGTTGTCGAATCGTACATAGTATTAGACTGTAGTGTCCAGGGTTTTGGTGTTTGTCTAAACTACTACATAGACGGTCTTGCATTGCAAATCATGTGTATGGATTAGTTTAATTAGTTTATAAGTCTATAATACTTACGTGGAGTTAAGAGAAGATGTTACGGAAGAATTTACAAAAAAATCGCACCCATCTACAGATACAGGTTTAGTGGGATATTTCAATAATTTGTGAGATTTATAATAATTGGAACCAGTAATGATTGTTCCCATACATAACAAGCTCACAGTAGCACCAAAGAAAGCACCCTGAAACACCCACATAAATATTAGTTTTTCGTTATTTCCTCGCAAAAAATAATTATTGAATTTCAGTTTTCAATAGATAAATATCTTGTTACTGTAACAGATTTCTTAGAACTTAAACGAGCATTTGAATTAGTTTAACAGGAGTATTAAACAAACTGAAATATTATTTTGGTTTTGATAATACTAGTTTAAATAATTTTTACTAAATCGCCACAAAATATTCAAAATTGGAGAAACATGTTCAGAAAAATGATAAGTGCCCCAAGGTAGTGTATTGGGACCTTCACTCTTTATTACGTGTATACATGACATTTTTTAAATTGACTTGGAAGGTAGTTTTACGTGTGTTTGATAATAATTGTATTGATGCTGCTATTCAAAAATTAAACTGAGTCTTTGTAAGAATAGAAAATTGAATGAAAATCAAACTGCTTGAAAATCCAACAAAGTCTACGTACATGTTAATTGACAATAAGTGCCTAAAAGCGATATATAATAACAATATTAAAGGAGGCATACATTTGGACAAATAGAGTATATAAGCTATTTAGATATTTATCTGTAGTTGACCAAGGATTAACTTTCAAAGCATATCGAATGTATTTGTCAAAAAATTCAAAAAAGATTGTAAAAGATTCGAGTAAGTAAGAACATGACTCAATTATTAAACAGTTTGATTATTGTTGTCCAGTTTTACATCTGTTATGACACTAATTTCCAAAAACTATTAGAGAATCGTTGCATGAGGTTAATATTAAAATGTATAGTTATACAAACATAATATTGTTGTACCAAAAACACTAAACACTACACCTATGCTGAGTTTCGCCAAAGTTGACACCAAAAAAATATTAATTTAATTTTTAATCATATCCCGATGATGCCGACTTGGTTGGCGAAATACGCGTAGATTCTTGTTTAGCATCTACGAAAATTCATTTTGAAAATGATGTACCTTTGCGTTGGCTCTTGGAAAGAGTACACCCAGAGTAAACATTCCCAAAAGAGGTCCATGAGCAACGCTTCCTAATCCAATAGAAAGAGCTAGCAATCCTCCGAGATTTTCCACTACGTAGACCATTAAAGTACTAACAATTCCAGTTATTACTACGATCAATTTTAGAATAAACCCAGTATTCTTGTGACTTCCTCTTCTTTCTAATATTCCTTTGAGGAAATCTTCATAAATTGTGCCAGCTAAGCAGTTTAAGTTACCTGACAATGTACTGAAAATAGTAAAGTATTTTATTCAATGTAAGTTTCAAATAAATGTATTTTTTTTTAAATCTTATTTATATTAATGTCATGGCAGAGTTTATCCATAGACTATTCCACCACTCAACCAGGACTCATGCACACATAAACAACATCACAATACCTATTTCCTGCGACATTGTCATACGCGGTAGCTGAGACTCGACTGGTTTGTTGAGAATTGACTATACTTTTTGTGATATAAAATTGCATTTCTTCTGTACAACCCAATAAAAAACAGTCTTGTGTTAAGTACATTTTGACATTGTTTTTGCCAAATAAACCGTAAAATGTTATTTTGAACAGATAACGGATATTGAGTGTATGAAACTTTTCTGCTAAATATCCAAAATAACATTTTTCAATAATTATGAAAACAAATAAAAAATATTATTCTTAAATATCAAATTGTAAACAATGAAACGTAAATGTTAACAAAATAATCTGCTATTAATTTATGTAGACTTTGTATACACAGAGATAAATACTACTAATAAATCATTGTAAAAATGTTTACGAAATGCATTAAAACGATTGTTTTAATTATATGGTTTAGTAGACGAATAAAATTAAATCTTTCTTGGATCATGTCAGTTATCTAATTTATTATAGTTTTTGCATTAATTGAAATCAGTTTGACAATTGTTCAAACAAGTTTAAAAACATGTTTCTTTTTATTTAACTAAATAAAGGAATATTATAAAAAACAGTGCATGCTTTTTATTTAGTGTGACTGTGGATAATTATTGTTATATCCTACAGTATAAACAGGGTCGGCTTTAGGCAGAAATCAGGTGTAAGCGACCGACCTCTAAAATTTTCTCTCCCTCCCTGTCCCTAAATAATAGGAACCTTAACATGTAAGTGTTCAATATTATCGAAAATTTCACACCTCTACTTTTTAACCAATAAGATACCTTAATTTTGACTAGTTACCATGGCAATTAAAAAAATTTCCGGAAATTCTTTCGAGGCGCCACGATATTTAAGTGAAAATTTCACACCACATTTTTTAACCAATCATAGGCTTGTTTTTTGTTAAGTTACCATGGCAACCCAAAAAATTTCCGGAAATTTTTTACATTCTGTCAAATTAATAAGTGGAAATTTTTCTGTCAATTAAAATGTCAAAGTAAAGACGCGGGAGTTGGAGTGCTTTTAGAATTAAATTTATTTGGCGATGCAAAAGAGGATATTCACGAGTATATTATAAGTACACAAATTAATATGTTAATGTTTTAGGAGCCATTTTTGTGCTATATGCCCATGCATCTTTTGGCTGATAATCAAATTTTGTTATGATTAAAATGTAAATATTAATTTAATTGACGTCTGTAAGTGCAGCAGCCATTACTATCTTGTTACCTTTTATTATTTCACGGCCGCCTAGAAGTTGTTAATTATTGTCTCGGCGACAAGAATGAATACATTCCCTGTGCTCGCATTTAAGTAATATCAGAAATAAATGATGTTCCACCAATTTTAGTAGATCAAAGTTAATAAAAAACGGAAATATAATATGTTTTTAAGTTATTTATAAAAAGTTCATTAACTAAACTTGGAGAATGGCAGAGACGAACCCAGCTATTTTTTTTGGGGGGGGAAAGCTACAACTAATTTGCCAACTGCCCATTTTTTTTCCAACTTATATTTCCTTATGTTTTTTTTTATTTCAGACTTAATCTATAAGTAGCCTAGCGATACAAATATTATGCAAAAGAAGTTTAACTAAACTACATGAGTAGGCGCTAGACCTAAGTTGACCCCGCGCTCTCCTTCGTCTAAAAGCTACTGGATGAGGTAACCGTTATAGTTTAATGACCGTGGAGAAAAACAAGATATAGTTTGTACCAACGATAATAGGGTCTACACACGATCCAGCGGCAGGGACCCGACATTGTCGGTACGCTTTGAAAATAATTGGAATTCTAGCGGACCAGTTCACTTTTACGAATGAGTTCAAAGCATGCCGACATGGCTGGGTCCCTGCCGCTGGATCCAGCGATATAAAAAAGTTCGCAAAAAAACGTAAAGGGTACCGACCTGTATCAATTTCAGTCTATTTACATAAAAGGCCATAAAAGTGTTCGGCTTCTTTATTATCATCACAAAAAAAATGATTACATATTTCCGAACAAAAATGTAGGCCACTCCCACTGAATATAATTGGTTTAAATTTTCTCTACCGGAATTATGATAGGTTGGTGGTCAACGTGGACTAGCGTTGTCAAATTGGACCGGCGGGCGGTACACTAACTAGAAGCGGTCGCCATCCTTTATACTTTTTTGCGAGCTTTTTTGTATCGATGAAATATTTGTGGAATACACTATACAATACGATTACGCGCAAGTCGGGGCGCAAGCTCGTGAACGTCCGCGCTAGTACGGTTACCGGCCACTTACCACTTCACATAGGTAGCATTAAGGGGTCTACATACGATCCAGCGGCAGGGAGCCAGCCTTGTCGGCATGCTTTGAACTCATTCGTAAAAGTTAACTGGTCCGCTGGAATTCCAATTATCTTCAAAGCGTATCAACAATGTCGGGTCCCAGCAGCTGGATCGTCTGTAGACCTCTTTAATAGTCCCAGATTCTGATTCAGTGTCCTCTAAGAATTTAATATTTTAACAATTTCTGACCGACAACAATTTGTTATTATTATTATCTCTCGTTGAGAGGTTGGTAACTGATATTAGTGATACTCAGTATAAACCAAGAACAAACGACTTTATAGCTAGGACAAAGCATTGTATTGATAAAGGCAAAAAGGAGTAATATTTCAATATTTCTAATGTAAGACAGTCTTTGAGAATTGTATGCTCTGGCCGTGCCGTCTACTGGGTCGAACGTCGAATTTCCGCGAGTTGACGAGTTTATTTTGTTGGCCCGTCGCGTAGGCCCGTCGGGGTTGTGCGTTGTCCGTCGACTATTCTGTGGCTCTCACATCAGTCACATGTAGTCATAAATAATATCAATTAAAATTATTTATAAAAAAATGGTCATAGTGACAGTGTCATTTAATTTTTATCAACTCATTATTCGTTTTTTTGCAATTATACCCAATAAAGATTTTTTTACATTTTTGGTGATTTTCCCAACTCAATCAACATTGGGGGAGGAGCGTACCCCCCCATAACCCCCCGTGGGTTCGTCTCTGGAGAATGGTATGTTATTTCACTAAGAAATTTCGTATTTTATTAAACATATAAATCTTGAAGTAGGTGGGTACTTCAGAATAATTATCAAAAATAAATGATGTTCCACCAATTTTAGTAGACCGAAGTTAATAAAAAACAGAAATATAATATGTTTTTAAGTTATTTATAAAAAGTTCATGTAACTAAACTTGGAGAATGGTATGTTATTTCACTAAGAAATTTCGTATTTTATTAAACATATAAATCTTGAAGGAGGTGGGTACTTCAGAATAATTATCAAAAATAAATGATGTTCCACCAATTTTAGTAGACCGAAGTTAATAAAAAACAGAAATATATTATGTTTTTAAGTAATTTATAAAAAGTTCATGTAACTAAACTTGGAGAATGGTGTTATTTCACTAAGAAATTTCGTATTTTATTAACCACCAGTTGTTATTCCATGGCTCACTATAATGAATGAATTTTTGTCATTCGTAATAAAAATGTTCAATTTTGGCATAATATTCATAAAATAATGGTGTGAAATTTTCTTACCGAATATCCCACGAGCTTAAATTAATATCCGGAAATTTTTTCGAGGTCATGAATATTTTGAAAATTATCCCGAGCCGTAGGCGAGGGATAATTTTCTTAAAATATTCATGAACTAATTTAAGCTCTAGGGATATTATAAGTGAAAATTTTTTGACAGTTGAAAAGGTAAACATATGATCTACAACCATTAAATAATGTAGATATACCTGTGAATAATGCAAAATTTCTGAATTAACATTATTATTTATTATTCGCTATAAAGTTTCATTAAACAGAAAACACAAATTTGTTAAATTATTATGCATTAACAATTTATAATTCAAAAAACGTAGGATGTACAAACATAGTAAGATTTAAATGTTGCTTGAATTCTAACCCATCCTCTCTTCTTAATGGTGAATAGGAAGGTGACGAATTAATTAGATGTCTGTGTTTTAAGACATATATGTAATATTTTGAAACAATTTTGTTCAAATCTCTTTTACGCAAAAGGCCATATTTACTTGACATCTGCAGCAGACTTTCTTGGATTTTCGTAAACAAACCATTCGACTCTAACGCTTCCTGATCGCAATCTTCCATTAAATTCGTTAAATATATTAATCTTGGATGACATATTTGCGCTTGACTCAACACTTTGCAGTATTTACATAAATTGTACTTTTCAAAGCATTCCATTTTTCTCAAATTGTTTAACGCAAATGCTTACAAGAAATGTTTTACATAAAAATATCTTTGTTTGCTGGTTTACTATACGGTAACTTAATGTAATTTACCAATATAAACCTCATCTGTCAAAAGCATGGCCGCCTATATCACGGCCACCTACTGCAACAAACCATGTTAATATTATATTTTTTAAATTAGAAGTGTTATGGATTACTTTAACAAAAAATACATTTCTACCACCTTTAGTAACCTAAAATTATGAAAGGGCGATAGACTGAACTAATACCCATCTGAGTTTTAGCATTTGGTGTAAGTAAAGTTGGTAATTTTTTTTATTTAACGAAATATGGTGGATATACCTATATGATTTTTTTAGAATTTATTTCATGTTGAACTAATATCTTCGTTGGCAAATCTCTAATGATATCGACTAATAAGCAAAATAATAACGAAATAAATTTAATTATTATAGGTTTTATTAATATTAAAAGCACAATTATTATAAATGTTTGTGGGCTGGCTTGAATTGGTGGGTTGAATCTGGGTACTTTCTGTTTTATTTTGCATTGTGCTCTGATCATGATTAAACTTGCTAGTACTTGATGAAATTCTCCTCATGGATTCAATCATCTGATGATGATGTTCAACGTCCAATTGTAAGTAAGGTTTGATTGACTGACTATTACTGTGTCCAGTAATTTTAATGAGCTGTTGTTCACCAACTCCTTCCTTGGCCAATTTCGAAACAGCTGTTGCTCTTGCAGAATGATTAGTTATTTTTACTTTTTTAGTGTCAATTCCTATATCAGAGGCTGCTGATTTAAACCATGAAGATACAATGTTCTTACCAACTGGGCTATTCTTGTACCATCCTTTCGAATTGGGTTGACTCCAGTATGGGTTTGGTCTTAAGAATAATCTGTCGGTCTGAATAAGATTTCCCCTTTTTTCCATTCTTAAACAAACGAACCGGACACATTTGTGGATTATCGAAATTTGTAATCAACCATTTACTATCCGACAGTTTTTTAGAACCACCTTGTGTGGTTTTGGAGAATATTGGATTATATTCTATCCGACCTTTTGGGTTTCCGAAATTATCAGTTTCTTCTTTGAAATATTGGATACACGCAGAATATCCTTCCCTTCCTCTCCATGCCAGCTCATGTGAAACTATGTGAAAAAATTTACGCTGCAATCCATCTGGAGTATTTTCATCCCATATTTCAATAATTTTTTTGTATTCGTCGCTGGTTAAGGCTGAAGCACTCACTTTTCTTTTTAATGGGTCTCTCTGTATTTTTTTGCGCTTAGCATCGCATGCAGCTCTGGCGGTCGCACATTCCACATCAGAAAACGGATAAAATTTTATTTTATATTTTTCGTAATAAATTTCTTGTAACTGCTTAGCAGTAGAGTTCCACATCACTTTGACCACACTTTCCTTATAATCTTCAAAATTTTTCTTTTTCATATTAAATGCGTAGTCCTCCAATATAGTAGCCACCTGTACTACACTCATACACTCATGAATATTATACAACTTCTCGTCACAAAATTCAACAAACTGTTTCCATACACTTGATTTTGATTTTCGGGTGTTATCTGGTGTTATATTTTGAATTTCTTGTCTAATTACTTGTTGATTTTCTTTACCAAATTGCGACATTTCGCTATACACTTCTTAAACTCAACGACAGACCTTTTAAACTAGTAATTATTAAGCTTTGTGACAGAACCGGTTAAACAAAAATGACAAATCAACATAATATGTCAAAAACAACAATACCCTGGCCAACTTGACAAGCAGTGAAATTAACTTAAAATGTCAGGTTGGATTAATAATTTTTTTCCAAATTATGGTGTTAAGTGGTGTGAAATTTTCTTACCGAATACCACGCAAGCTTAAATTATTCCGGGAAATTTTCTTTCGGGCACGAATATTTTAAGAAAATTAAATTTTCAAAATATTCGTGCCCTCAAGAAAATTTTCGGAAATAATTTAAGCTCTTGTGATATTATAAGTGAGAATAATATTAGAAATTAATTTATTGTAAGATACAATATATAGTGGATTGTGTGAGTCGGACGAAAACCGACTATTGTCTGATGCAACCAAATTACTTCTCTCTCCGTTTTCGAGGATGCTAAACATCGTGGTGGTGGCAGAATTTCTCGTTGGGTTGACCCACCTTCGCAAACGGCCAAAAACCACCCCCAAAATTTGAGGGACTCTTACTTGATGATCCCCCGTTTTCGAGGATGCTGAACACCGTGGTGATGGTGGAACACCCCCGTAAATGGCCAATAACGCGGTAGCTGAGACTCGAGGGACGAGAGTGCGTTCTCAGCATATCCCCGGACAAAGCTCCCCCCCCCCCTTTTAAGGATGCTACACAGGAAAAAAACATTAAGATGTCACCTCGATCTCGTCAATAAAGTAGTCATCTTCATTTACTGGGGAGCTGAAAAAAGATGAATAATATTTTTTGTACATATTTTTTGGGAAAAATAGGTTTATATAATAATTAAAATATCTGATTTATTTAATTATAATATATTATATAAAATATTTTTATTGAAGGAATTTCTTTTTGCCATTCAGAGGGTGAACGGGTGTCAAGCACTCGATTCGTGGTCCTCTCCGTGTTCGGCATGCTCGAAAATAGGGGGGTATGATGAGAGCGCTCTCTCACCTCTTTGAAGGTTGGCTATTGGCCATTGAGGGGGTAGGCGGGTGTCAGGCACGCATCCCAGGGTCCTCCCCACGATTGGCTTGCTCGAAAAAGTGGGATCAATCAGTTAGATTCCGTAAAACATTATCAATATGCGTTTGACCCCGTTTAGAGGTGGTTTTTGGCCGTTTGAGGCGAAATTCTGCCACACCACGGTGGCATGCTCGAATCGGGGGGGAGAACTACTTTGGTTGCATCAGACAATAATCGGGTTTTTCGGGTATTTTTACGACTCATACAATCCACTAACAGTTATTTACGATATAACTATCGTAAACTTTCATATTACGATCCGAAATGGAATATTTGACAAAAGAGGCCAAAGGCCGAGTTTGATACGAATTTCGTACAATGTTTTATCTACTATCAATACTTTTCATAATGTTATAAAAAAGTTTATAACTTGTAATTACAACAAGTTTAAGAAGATAGACAATAAGCTAGTAGTTTTTGAAAATATTTGTCATGTTTATGTTTATGTCGCTAGCTGTCACTGTGGTGTCGATAAAATGAGTTCAGACGAATATGTTGCTTCTGACATACAATTTGCAGTAAATGCACATATAGAATCATTGGTACCTGCGAAATCTCGGGGTAGATAATAAGAAAATAATAGCTGCAAAATTTATGGGGTACAACGAAACTGTTTCTAACATTGAAAATTCCGTGGAAAACATTAATAGTTCAGTTGCTTCTTCATTTGCAGGAATTAGCTATTAATATATCAAATCGCGAAGATGAAGTAATTAATGTTTACAATAAGTAAAGTCTAATTTTTATTCTTTTCAATTAATAAATATTTAAAATGTAATTACTGATTGTTATAAATGAGTTCTAATTTAATTCTTACCTGAATTAATGTCTAATTGCTAAGATTTTTTATATATTTTTACCGCACTAGTTCGGTAAAATGATATTTTACCGAACTAGTGCGGTAATGTATGTCATTATGACATTTAAGTGAATATTGTAATGTTTGACATTACATATTGATAGTAGATAAAGACTACTACATATAACGACTATGTATTTCTGCTCAGAGAATGTATTTAATTAAATTGGAATAATTGAGAGAAGCCACTACATCATTTTCAATTGGAAATATCGCTAAATTAGTCATTTTTTTGCGATACAATCGATAAGTTTAATTTTAAGTTCAGAAAATGATCTTCAATCGGAAGGTACTACTACTGGAATTCTCAACAGAATTTTTAATGAAATATACACATTTGAACTGAAAGTATTGGAAGCTGGTGTTCCGCAAGGGTCAATATTAGTACCTCCTTTATATTTTATATATACTACTGATTAATTTTAGGTCAGAGGGCTATATTGAGGCAGCACTTAACATAAATGAAGATATCACATGCCTTGTTGATGTATCAAGTAAGTATTGCCTCACTATAAATGCCAAAGCACTTATGATATTTGGAAATAGCATTAGTAGACAGTTTGTTTTGACAACGTACATTTTTGGTTATTTTATTATGACTATTTTAAAAATTTGGGCTTAATAATAGACTATAAGCTAATATTTTATGTACATATTATTACGGTAAAGGAAAAAATATTCTCTGCATTGAAAAATTTTCAGAATCATCATCATTTTCTTAATAAAGAAATGAATCATATTGTGCAATTCTATGGTTCTGTACTACTTTGAATATTATGATGTTGTTTACGGCCCTTGTCTTGATGTAGCAATCTCTTACAGAAAAGGTACAAAATACATAGATTCGTTTTATTTTTAATTTATCTAGGAAGTAACATGCTTAAATAAGTTGGTTAATGTGGACAAGCGTAGACATCATCTTGCATGTTTTATTCATAAAATTGTAATTACTAATAATTGTTTATACTTATACCTAGATCCTTAGTTCATGATAGAAATTTTAGACATACTGACGTGTTAACAATTCCGCACATTCTACTATAATGTTTCACAGATCCTTCTTTTTCCCCATCTTTACACAACTCTATTCCGGATTATCTAAGACAGTAGCAGCATTTAAGTTAAATTATAAACACTTATTATTAAACTAGTGACAATATTCTTCTTTATTATTATATTGTGTTATATCTTGTTATATATCATGTTATATTGTTATATTAATCAATTTATTTAACTTCAAATTTTACAATATTTTGTATGTTTGGTGTCTTTATTGAATATCAGTTCACGTAGTTACCCAATTAATATTATTTTTTAAGGATTACCTAAGATAATTAAAAATATGTTGTATTTGTAGGTGGCCGAGTGTACGAGCAGCTTAGCTAAATTCGGCCATTTTTTTAATTTGTAAATTACAAATTTATAAATTTAAAAATAAAGTAAATTTATTAGTATTATTATTTGTATTATTTGGACAAGAATGTTCCAATTTGTTAAGTCTCAGAAAATATAAAATTTTGACGAAGACGAGTGTCATGGGCATATTTAATTTAAAAATATTAATTCATCATGTAGGTCAGCACCACTGATATTGTTGTAGACATCACATCTCAGAAGAGAAAAATTATTAGAGCATAATTAAACATATTTAGGGTATCAGCTCCGAAGACTGGCACATAAGGACTCATACACGTCCACCAAAACGCAAGGCACAACACATAGCGCCCAATTGAAAAGTACGCGAAAAATTTCACTTGGTAGAAAATATTTTGGGGGCCAGGCGGACAATTCAAAAGTACGCCAAAATTTCACTAAGAAAAAATATTTTTACGTCATTCGGCGACGACCATGTCCAAAAGGCGTAAAATTCTATAGTGCGTCAAAATTTATCTTTTCAAAACATTTTTAAATTTTTTGTCGCTTCACGAATCACAGGGAAATTGAAGTCACAGTCATTGTGGATATCATTTAAAAGATTTACAATACAATTTTGATGAGGCGACGTGCTGAAAAGGCGAGAACGAAAAATGTGGCAAAGGAAGGTGCGTAGAGTCTGTAAGCGACGATTAGACAGAAATTAGAAAAATTGTCAAGGCCGGTTTCTCGAATAAAATAAATTTAGATTCATCCAACGACTCGTCAGTTGGACGAGTGCATTGCAGAATCGGTAGAAGCCCGTGGTAGCCAAATCAAATGCAGGTCTTTAAATATGGTAAAGTTATACAGAAAACTGCCTTGTTCGTACGTAAGATAAAAAGGTCATCTGCAAAATGTCGCTAGAAAGCGAGGTCATGTCACATACCATAATTTGAATCTATATAAGGCCAGTACGTCGCCGTAAAGGAGACAGGAAAGCACAATAAACTCATTATAGTTGAACTCCATTTTTGTGAATGATCTAATCACTAAAAGGAACTTTAAAGCTAACTAATGTCCCAATTTTTTTTTTAATATTTTTGTATTATTTTCAGTCCGCCTCAAAATCAAAGTGCCTTCATAATCTTCTGAGGAAGTTGTGTGAGTCTTTTTACCAATCGATAGCTATTGCACGCTTTCTAATTGACGTCCTTTATAAGAGGTATTCCTTGCCCTACTTGGGGAGGCGATTTGTTAAATTATATATTCTGTAGATTGGCTATTGCATAAACATTATAGTATTTTTTTTATTCTAATTAATAAATTGTATTATTTGAACTATTGCATTTTACTGATTGAATGATTATCTTTTCCCTCGAGGGCTTCTGTGTGTTAGATCGGAGTCGACTATCGGACGTCTCATGATCTCGTAAGTCTGTAACTCAATACACCGATTGGTTCACGAAAGTTCCAGCTATAAAAGTGAATCAGAGATATCACGGGCACAAGATCCATTACAGTGGTAGATAAATAAACTAAAGTGCACCGCCAGAGAAGCCATATTGAGAGAGAAGGCAGTTAGTAATCTAAGGTAGGTACAGCTTTCACCTTTCTCGCCTATCAAACATCTCTTAAACATATAGAACTCGACTGGGAGTGAAAACAACCACACACAATCAAGGAAGAACGCGCGTGGCGCCCATAATATAGTAATTTACGTTATAAGTCCGGTGGGGGACATATTAAAAGTACGAGTTGTTTTACGGACGAGGCGATGCAGCCGAGCCGAGTCCGGAATATAAACGAGTACTGTAATGACACCTACCGGGCGTGTATCGTATAATATTTTATTTCATACTGTCTTTATAATCCTTTTTAAAATGAATAAAAAGTTATAATTATTGAAATTTAAAATATATCAATTCGTAATCTAACAATTGCATCACCTTAATGATGTTATGGCCATTGTTTTCCCTAGTTAATTATGATTGTCTTTAGCTTGTCACTGTCAAATAAATAAAACCATAATTTTTGCATTGTTTTGTAGGGTATTATGAAGATTTCAGAGGAGATTTTAAATAAAGCAACGAAAAAATTAATCCCGAATAAATCATCAAATAGATATCAAAAAGAATATGGATTGTTTTGTCAATGGAAACAAATAATATAATAGTGTTGCTAGGTAACACATTACAGTATCAGATACTGTAATGTTCGCAGGTAACACATTACGGTATCAGATACTGTAATGTTCGATTTACCGGCCGCAAATGAGTCTGGGAAATAGTCTTTTACCGGACAGTATGAAATAAAATAAATTGGTGCTGTATGCAAGTTTCTCATACAATATCACATGAATCATCATTTTTTATTGCCGCTTGTAGACCTGGGTAATTATATTGTTGTCATTCTCTTTAGCAAAAATTGAATTTCAGCTTTTTAAAAATTATGAAGGATTTAAGTTTTTTGCGCCGTAAATGGGGGCTACAAGGCTTACGCCTAAGGCTGCCCCTGTGCACAAATATGCACATACTTATGTTCTTACCTTAAAGCCGCGCTGAATATTCCTGCTATGAATAATCCAGATAAACCAGGAATGCTTCCGGCAACATCCATTACGTAAAATGGAAGGAGCTGATCATTCCTTTGAACTTGTTTTGTGGTAAAGGGATCACAATTAGAATATTTGGTATACATAGTAAGCCCACTGAGAACGCACATAGTTTTCATCACCATCATACCAAAGCAATAATAATAAACTGTCCTACAAATAAATGCTGTTATTCTACAAAAGTTTTATTTTATGAAAAATTTTTAGAGGCACAAAGTTTATGATCAACACAATTTCTCATCTTCAACATTTTTGTTTCGACAAAATATTACTTTTGAGAATTCACAAGAAGTGACTACACTAGTTTTAAGACCAAGACTATAGATTAGGCTATTCTGGTGCAAATCTCATATAAAATTTCAGATTTCGATTTGGCAACTTGAGCAGGGAAGCACGAAAAGTTCAAACCGATTTTTCTCGAAAACAGTGTGGTTACGCCCCTGGTGTAAATTCTTTTTATTTTTTTCGTTAGAGGACACGTGATCCGACGCACGTGTAGTAGCTTCGCTGTCGACCATAGTTCATAGCGATAGTGTGTTACTTTTCATAGTTTAGCAGCTTTTAATTTTAATCTACATCAACGTAAATGTTACATATTGTCATAAATAATTGTGCCACTCATTTATTCATCGAGAATCATAATCAAGGTGCCTAATTCTGTGTATCTTCCTATCTTTCCCTATCCTACAAATCACAGAATTTCGAAGCCACATGGCATCGGACTCCAGACGAATCTGGGTAAGTTATTCGCAAAACCTAGTTTTATTATTATTACATTGCATTATTCTACAGTCCATAATTTAGCCAATATTGCCCACTCTGGGGTTAAAATATTTTTATTAGTGAAATATCCCCGGCGTGTTCACAGTGCATCATGGCGATAACAAACAAAAGTAACTTATTTTTAGAAAAATCTGAGGTTTTTAAATCTGACATCAAAAATGTAAAAAAAAATTAAAAAAATATAATTCAAAATGTCTGCTGGCCTCCCTCAAATGAGACACTTGATCGCAATGGAGAAATCATATTTGCAGCAAACGACAGGTCATTTTCAGATACCAAGTGCTATCTTTTTAGATAAAAGCGATCGGAAGATATTTAAAAAAAAAATGGTGACAATATTCCATTTTCAAAGGGCTGTAGCTCCGTTAGGAAGCAGTTTTGGATAAGGTGATTTACGTCAAATCGACATAAAATCACGTCTAGAATATGCAGTTTTCGTTTGTCGGGAGAGTTTCTGGACACCCTGTATAATATCTTTGGACACAAACCCCCAAATACCAATTACAAATCCAAACACAAAAAAAATCGTTGGGTTTTTTTATCTTAGAATTTACTTTTAAAATAGGTAGCATTTTTATCGCAAAAAACGACAAATAGATGTCAGATAAACTCAAAACTAATATAAATTATATTCAGATACATGTTTTTTTCCTGATTTTGACATTTTCTTACCATTATCGGTCATACAAAAGTAACAGTTTTCTTTAGTGCTTGGATCAGACCATTTTCTAAAAATATATTTCTACAGCTATCTCTACTTTTTTTATTAAATATTGTCCTTAATATATAATTTTGCGTTATTTGAAGTGGCTGGAGGATTATGTTATATGCAGATCCCCAAACACTAATTCCATACCAAATTATGGATTCTACAAGGCTATTATAATATGTTACCAAGAGAGTTTTCTTATTTAGGATACTTCTCAGGTTATAAAATTTATATATTAGTTTCCTTAATTTTCCATTTAAGTAATTAATGTGGTTTTCTCATTTTAAATGATTATCAAAGATAACGCCAAGACATTGTTCTAATTTTTTTTTTGACAAATCTCAATGCGTTAAATTTTTGTGCGTCTAGATTTTCAAAATTTTTATGAAATTTCGAATTTGGTATATAATGATCAGTTTCCACAGTGCTTTCATCAAACATGAAAATGGTTTTGAAATGAAAAAATAAATGTTTCCTGTTTCTTTGAATCTTTGCTTGTTTTTGCGACCAGGACACCTCTACGTGGTGAAGGCGGGCAGCAGAGTTGTTCTAGCGAAGTTCTTGGGGAATCATATGAAGCCTTCATGGCAAAACCAAGTAAGGATATTACGATGCAGGGTTTCGGAAACCCAGTATCGGCGGCTGGTCAGGGTGAGCAAGCGGGCCCGCAGGCATCGTCCAAGATAGGTAGAGTTTAAGGTGGCCTCGTAACTCACGATTCCCACCAAAAAATGTCATTAGCCAATGAGCAGCTGGTGTGAAATCACACCAGATGCAGAGCCTGATTCAAAATATTGTAAGAATTTGTGTAATGTTAATAATTAAGCAAAGAACTCGTAACTGGAACGAGCTTGCAATGACCCGCCTGAGGAAGGGAGTAATTACCTCGTATTTTGAGCCACCGTTTTGCATGGTGGTAATCAGCATAAGTTGTAAAATATAGCACTACAGGTCATATAGTATACTTTTGGCCATATTTCGGGTCAGTACGGACCGTCCTTCTAGAAAGACATAACTGCACCGCTACTGCGCGTTCGGAGAACAAGGATAGTCTGAATTTTCATCCCCGCACTCACTTTTCGCCAAAAGCTGAATACGAGAGAACCTTATACTCTATAAATCTTGGACATCGTCATCATGCAACCTTAGCTCTTCAGTAGTGAGTGGCTTGGTTACAGTTGAGTACAATGCTACAAGTTTACCAAAGATTTCTATTATTAGAGTTGAATCTACGACAGCTCAGCATCTATACAATGGAATGAAAGATTGTTTCTGTTTCGTCTGCGGCCATTTTGAGTTTACTAAATCCCGGAGGTCTTTCACTGGCAATCTAAAAATTATACTTACATAAAATATGCTTTAATGTGCAGGAATATATTGATAAAGTCAAGTATGCACCAAATACTATTTGTAATTCGTGCAAAGTTATGCTTCAGCATTGGAACAGTACTAAATATAGTAAATATTTAAAGATTGTGATTGTGAGACCAAGCACTAGAGAAAGCTGTTACATTTGTAAGGCCGATACCGTAGAAAAAATATCAAAATCGTAAAGAAACATACTACTACTAATATAATTTATATTAGTTTTGAGTTTATTTGACATCTATTGATCTATTTGGCTATAAAAATACTATTTCAAAGATAAATCTAATCTCTTTGATAAAATTAAATTCTGATGGCTGCATCGAATTCAGGAGGTTAAAATACATAAAGATTGGTGGTCCTAGCTTCTGGGTCTGAACTTTTTTTATGTGTGGCTGTGTTATTTAAGTAATATTATAATTATTATTACAGTATTCATAAACAAATGCCACAGAAATTGGATATTAATTAATCTAATTTAGAAAATCTTCGACAGAGTAACATGTATTTGAGATGAGGAATGTGTTGACATTTTTTTTTATAAATTAACGATAATCAGGTTCTCATGCTTTGGCAAAGGGCAACTGCTGCCAGAGGACCTGGACAGTCTTTCACCCAATAAGGTTATCGAATTTATTATAAAGCTGAACTTACTGGGTGAAATATAATTAGAAGTGAGCCACAATAGACCACATTGTCGCGGTGTGGTGTCTGTATATTAGCTCACTCACATATCAACCTAACCTAACCTAACATAACCTAGATAGTAATGTTTCCAAAATTGTTGTTTTCTTGCCGTCGCCATTTTATATATCAGGGACTTTGGATAGTTTTGAAAAATGACGGAAGCTGCTTTCATTGTAGCATTGATTAATTAATTAATATATGTTAGTGGTTCGACAAGCTGATGGTCACAGAGTTTTATCTTTTTTATATCATCAGGACCTGAATTTGACTCTTTTATGTTGTCTCAACAATTTTCAAGTGCTGCAATATCTAGCAATCTCACGTAAAGTTAGATGATTTCGGTTTGTAAAAAATGTTAAACTTACTGTTTTGATTCACTTAAAGTGGATACAGAAAGAAATTTCTGAGTGCATCCTTGATTAACGCTGGTGTGTGCCATCCAATGCACTGTTAGTCCGACTACTATTGCCCAAAATGTCTCTCTCTTCGTCATGTCGAAGTCAAAACTGAAAATAATAATATAGGTACAGGTATATAGTATCGAAACTGAATTAGAAACAATTAAACTACAATTAATTAATGCAATTAATACTGATGTTACTATTGGCAACCTGCCGTTGGTATTTGACGTAATTGCAACTTAATTTCAACCCATATATGCACTAGTTTGGGGAACGTAATTAAAGTTAGTTTGAAGTTGGAATACACGCCAGTTTAGCCTGAACTGAAGCACTCATATTATTTTAATAATTTCAAAACACAATCGCAAGTAAAATGCCCTCCAACTATTTATGAAGATGTACACTGTTTTATAGTTCACATATGATATAGCACAATAATACCAATAATGCCTAAATACATGGAATTTAAGATATTTTTATAAGCAAGTTTCACCAGTTGGTGAGTTCAGACCTAAACCTAAACAAAGGACATTTCTTTGACAAATGTGGTTACGATAAAACGAAGAAAATACAGTGCCTGAGTAATAATGTATGTTTAAACAAAAAGCGACTTCCAGATTTTGCATCCAAGTCTCTCACAACGAAAAAATATTCAAGAAAAAACCTTTTAAGTTATCCTGTATATTAAATATCGAGGGGCAAATCGCGAAGAAAATCTGGAAGGAAATCAGAAGGAAATCCGAGGAAATCTGGTGTACAAAATTTTGGGTGCAGTTGACCTCTCGTTAAAGATTTTATTACACAAATCGCACTTAAAAGATTTGTTTTTGTGAATATTAGCATGGCGGCTTAGTCCGCAAGACAAAGTGAATGTTGCATTAAAAATATTACATGTAAACATGTCTACCCTTTCACAGTATGGCATTAAATATTAATAAGTATCCATATTTCAATCTTGTTTTCTCCCCATGTCGTCCCACTTTGTCCCACGTAATTACTCTTAATCATTCGCTAATTACCTTCAGTTACCCGATAATTACCCTTATTTACCCTTACTCGTCAATTATCTACCTACTAATTACTCTTCATTTGCCCACTAATTACCAGCTAATTCCCACTTTGTCCCACCTTGTTCCACCTCCCCATAATTACCCTTAATTACCTTTAATCCCCCTTAATCACCCGCTAATTACCATTAATTACGTTTAATTACCGTTACCCGCTAATTACTCCCACCAATTATCCCCCCAAAGCCACGCCTCCCGTGACATCACAAAAAGGTGGAGGTAGGAGGCCTAGCACCTACTATAATACCCTACTCCGAAGAACTTTCGAAAATATCTGAAAATAATTGTTTATGGAACTTTAATAACATAATATTTGAAATTCCCTACCCCAAAAACCTATGAAACGATATGCCACATAAGTAGTGAGTGTGGGGGTTTATGAAGTAACAAAAAATTTTGGGACCTTTGGTTCTTGTATATACACTAAATCACAATTTTATTTTTTCTCTCCCTTTAATAATGGAGTGGTTAATGCGAATGAAGGCAGTTAATGCCAATAACATTTTTGAGACCTTCACTTATATATTCTAAATAATTGGTATTTAGTATTATGGACTCTTACTTACTTTACCCCCCCAGCGGAATAAGATCAATTTTTTTTTTGTGTTACTATGCTTCCACTGGATATGGAAATAATTATTATTTTTGGAAAAATGTGAACCTTAATACTAGAAAAAACTTCCTTCAACATGTTGTTTAGTAATTTTGCCGAAAAAACAGCAATTTATAATTTCTTCTATCACTATCAATATGGCTGATCATTTAGAAGTTAATACAAATTTCAAAGGTTGTACGCAAGTTGCCTTGCGGACTAATGGTCAGAAGACTTTAGTTTACCTTTAGTTTGACCTGTTCAAATTACATGTAATAATTACGACGTATGGTCAATTTATCGTCAGTTCAACGTTGACCAATTATGGAATAAGAACCTAACCATATTTGGTTAATTATACCGATGTTGAAAATATTTTCTAACATAACAAATATGACTAGTAACCAGTCAACGTTTAGCAAACGTTAGTCATCATGATTTAATATTAATTTTTCATACGGCATCGCTTGTTCCCAACTTTTCGATGTCATCCTTTATATTACACTTCCTAAAGACAAAACTTATGATTTTTGGTAATTTGGAGTCATGCTTCCATGATTCTCAGATACTTACTCAAAGATATCCAAACGTGTACTATTCAAAGATGTTTGCCAAACATTTCCGAACCCTCCAGTAGCTCTTAGCCCAAGGACAAAGATGGTGGTCATTGCGGCAACGGTGACACTAAATTGAAGTGTGTCCGAAAAGACTAGAGCTCTTAATCCTCCTAATGTTGTGTAGAAAATACAAACTCCACATACAATTGGGGTGATTATGTGGATGTCGATACCAGTTGCTAAAAGAAAATTAGAGAAGTTTCTTTTGAATATTTTCGAGTTAATATGGGCATGTCTAAAACGAAATATTTTTCAAATCGCTCTGTTATTCTGGTATTCGAAATCATAATCGAGGACCTCCTCTTAGTTGATAAAATAAAAACTTTCGGCACTTTCGCAAATATTATCAGTTTTCATTTTTGTCAATTTTGAAATATTTGTAATTTTCCAAAATGAATTTTAACAAAAAAAAATTTGTAGACATGATTTTGATTTAGGGCGAAGCTAAAAACTTCCAAAACTTGCTTTATAGATTTGTGGAAATTGATAATGTACAATATCTAAAAAATGAATGTATAAAAAGTGTTGTGAACGAATAAAATTACTTGACAACCATTGAGCATCCCCAAATTAGTCAGAGAGAAGTGATCTCATTAGCATAGTGTGGTAGCTTAGCGAAAGGATCGTGACCTGCTGGATTAAAGCTCCAAATTTTGCACATTTCTTATATACCCTCAGTACTATCAATTTAGGGGGAGGCGCCAGATTTCAATTTACGCCATTTTGAAATAGACGCCATCTTTGTTTTCTTTGGACTGTACCTGTAAATTTTTTACTTGTATTTGGTTTTACTGAATATCTCCCCAACTTCTGGGTTTGTAGCAAAAGGGATTTAATTTAAGCTAAATTTGCTACAATTTGAGACCAGAGCCGCTTTTGTAACTTTAATGTTTTGCGAGATACAAACTTCCAAAGCTTTGGACTTTTTTCAGGTTATTACGAAAATGTATATTTTTGTCGGTTTTGCTAAATATCTCCAATGCAGTCAATTTTACAGCAAACATTGTTTTATTAATGTTTAAGAAGAATAAATAGGCTACAATATGAGTAAAGAAAGACATCGATACAATCACAATTTGCTGAGATAATGTATTTGACCATGTTACAAACGTTTCAATAAAAAAAATTACAGAATAACTATTAAGAAAATAATCATAAAAATTATATTTATATTGTTGTTATTATTATATTTATAATGTTGTTGTTTACTGTGCACAATGGCCTCTGCAAAAACAAAGAGCTGGGCAGGCAAATGCAGCCTTGTTACAAACGCAATTCTTAGAGCATAGGGGTTCAGCCTTACATTCGCACTTGATTAATTCTCTACAGCTTTTGCTTGCTTCCGGCATAGACATCCAAATTGGTTGCCATCCCTGTTCGTTTCGTTTCCATCCAAAGTTAGCCGAAGTAGGGTGCATTTTGGAGTGATTTCAAAATGGTTAACCAGATGCTAGATTGATAGATGCAGCGATTAGTGTGTTGAATGAGAGCATCCTGTGTGGGCGGTAGACTTTGCATCATCTTTACTTTTTTCCTTGTTGAAGAGATACCCTCGGAGCTTGTTGATGCTGTCAAGTTCTGTTGTGCCATCGAACAGGATGCACGTGAATTGTTCTATGAGTTCAAATGCCTTTGTTTTAGCATCTACTGACTGAAATGGAAGTTTTGAGGAGAAGATAAATCGTTCAGTACCTGTAAGGTATGCTTTCCATGTCTTCCATGCTGACTTTTTCCCCTTACCAAAAAATTGTAATGTATTGTTTGAACTCGTGAAAGCATGGAAAAAGAGCAATACTTGCGACATACTTTCTCTGAGCTTTTGGCAGATGCCGTTGATATAATATCGAAAGTGTTTACCCTTACCAAATGCAATCCAAAGTTGAATATTCGGTTTATAAGTTTGTAGCTCGAAAGAAAGAGATGCTCGAAAGAGATACCTACTAGTACCAAAGTGACATCTGTGTCAACTGTACTTATGCGGATGTTGGTTGCACGCTTTTGTAATGCAACCAATATATGAAGACACATTCTGGTATCAGCTAATTCGTGGTCAATTTCGGACATCGGTGCACTGCTATTTTTTGAAATAACAGATTTACCATAGGTGATGTATATTTCTTTACCTTCTTGTACGTCATAAGTTGCGACTGCATCACTTAGTAGGGTAAACAGTTCTGTCTTGTTCTCTGAATTTTTCAGGAATGTAACAAAGTTTTTGGGTAATTTCCCTTGTAACTTTACTCCTTTCTCCCTTTCCTTTCTTCATACGTGTAGTTTCCTTCAGACTATCTGGTTTGTATATAACATCGATTCGTAGGCAATCCTAATGAAAAAAAAAAAAAAAAACCACTGCCAGAAACACTGGAAGAAAAATGTGATCGCGTCGTATTTAGAAAGTCTGAATGCTTGTATCTCGCAAAATATTAAAGTTACAAATGCAAATCTAGTCTAAAGTTGTAACAAATTTAGTCTAGATTAAAACTGATTCGAATAGTGTTGTTGTAAACCCACCCGATTTTCGTAATAACCTAAAACCTCCAAAACTTTGGAAGCTTATATCTCGTAAACTATTAAAGTTACAAAACCGGCTCTGGTCTCAAATTGTAGCAAATTTAGTTTAAATTAAATCCTTTTTGCTACAAACCAGAAGTTGGGGAGATATTTAGTAAAAACCAAATGAAAGTAGAAAATTTACAGTTACAGTCCAAAGAAAACATAGATGGCGTCGTATTTCAAGATGGCGGACACTGAAATCGGGCACTCCTCCTTGAATTGATAGTACTGAGGGTATATAAGAACTCTGCAAATTTTGGCGTTTTAATCTAGCAGGTCACGATTCTGGCTAGTACTTGTTCTAAGCCACCACACTAGTAGTAATAAGTGGACCTTCTATTTTGTTAATTCTTGAAAGAAAGTTTCGTGCATATATAATTCAAACGCATTAGGAACTAAGTGATATCGATTTTCAAAATCGTCCACAGTTTTGTAATTTGACCAAAGGTAAAATGCATGAAGATGCTACTTTCTTCAACAATGTTCTGTTCACTGATGAGTCATCTTTTCATAAAAATGGATTTGTTAATAGGCACAATTTCTATTTTTGGAAACATGATTGCCATTTTGTTAGAGGGATAATTTTCAGGTGGCTCCCCTTCCTAAACGTTGACAATGGGTCTGGACAGGATGCATGGCAAGTTTGGTGTTCTCTGCAAAAAGTGCAGTTTTTTTTGCTCAAACATTTTAGGAGGAATTATTGCAGAACATGTAATGGGGCCACATTTCTGTAGGGTTACTCCAGTGGCGGCTGGTGAAATTTCAATATTTTTTTTCTCGTCTGTGGCGCATGGGACCCTTACGAAACTTGGGAAATAACATCTAGAGAAGCACTTCTCTAATGACCCCTAAAAAATTTTGAAAAAGCAGTTTGCGAAAAAATTTTTGAAAATTCGCTAGCCTCCCCTGGGTCTAGGGACCCCTGTTTACTTTTATTTTTTTTTGTCATATGCATTTGACTTTTCATAAAAATGCATCGACAGATTTTAGAGTTTGTGAAAATATTTTCATTACTAACTGGGATACAACGAATTGAAATATTGTAATTTGATAAATTGTAAATTACAAAATTTCAGTTCATTGTATTTCAGTTAGTAATGAAAATATTTTCACAAACTCTAAAATCTGTCGATGCATTTTTATGAAAAGTCAAATGCATATGACAAAAAAAAATAAAAGTAAACAGGGGAGGCTAGCAAATTTTCAAAAATTTTTTCGCAAACTGCTTTTTCAAAATTTTTTAGGGGTCATTAGAGAAGTGCTTCTCTAGATGTTATTTCCCAAATATTGAAGTTTCACCAGCCGCCGCTGGGTTACTCTGACTAGTTGTTGATCTTAATTTTTTGGGCAACTATCTGAAACAATTATTCTTCCACAAAGGATACGAAGTAAGATGAAGCAGCCACATGGTGTGCCACCACATTATTTAAATCCAGTAATGGACGACCTAAATAATCTCTACCCACATAAATGAATTGGAAGAAATAGTCCCACTAAATGGCCTGCTAATGTCAAAGTACTTTCTTAATTTCTATTTAATTATTATAATAACGTCACGTAACACCATTTATTTTAATTAAAAACATTTTAACTATTTTTAAAATTAATTCAAAATTAAATAAAATTTTCCCACGTTCGGACCTACGTGCCTGTTTAGACGACTAGTCTAGTCCGCGTTTGCAGAGAATGCACTTTGATTGTTCTAGACAAATCTAATAAATATTATCAAAATATTCGAGAAACGGTACCAAATCACATTTAAACTCGCAAGTTTCACTACAAAAGAACGCAGAAAAAGTAGTCGATCAATAGATAGTCAATCATTACGGGTCTTCGTAAAAAAAACTGAAATGGCTTTATATAATACGTGTTACTAGTTAAATTCAACAGATTAGAAGCGAAATCATTACAGGGAAACCGCTTCACTCAAAACAAACAATTTGCCTATCAACCTGGCAAATCAACAGTAAATGCTCTACATGGCCTGGTCAAAAGCATCGAAAAGACATTTACAGCAAAGGAATTGGCTCTGTGTGCTTTCGTAGATATAGGGTGCTTTAGATATGAATCCATACAAAGAGCCGCGGAAAAAAGGGGAATACACTCCCCAACAATCAAATGGATACAATCCATGCTAAGAAGCAAAATAATTACCACAGATATGGGGAAGTCGGCCACCGTGACTGCAGTTAGGGGCTGTCCACAAGGTGGTCAATGGTGGTCGACGATCTCCTCCATAAGCTGAGTAATTATGGCTTCAACGTTCAGGGTCATGCTAATGACCTGATCGTTACTGTCAGAGGCAGGCATGAGGTTATGATCTCAAACCACATGCAAATTGCCTTAAACACAATATCTAAATGGTGCTCGTCAAAGGGTCTTAGTGTCAATCCGAGCAAAACAGTTATTGTTCCATTCACCAAAAGGAAAAAACTCAACCTGAGAGCTCCTATGTATGTACTGAATTTTTCCAGTGAAGTCAAGTATCTGGGAGTAATCTTGGACCAAAAACTTACCTGGAACTCACACTTAGAAAGGACACTTACCAAAGCAACGACGGCTATTTGGACGTGCTGTAGGCTGTTTGGTAAGACTTGGGGCCTGAAGTCGAAAATGATACATTGGTCCTACCTTTCGGTTGTGAGACCCATGGTTACCTAGGTTGCAGAAATTGCAACGCCTTGCCTGCCTAGGGACTACAGGAGCAATGGGCTCCTGACACACAGCAGCTATGGAGGCAATGCTGCATTTGCATGTAAGGAAGGAACCAGCAACTAGTGCCTTAAGGCTGCATCAGGCACTTAAATTCAGACCAGGCGACCTAGTTGGTCACTTAAGGATTCTGGAGCTAATCCAATTCGAATCCATAACCAAACCCACTGACCCAATGCCAATCAAGCATGACTTCGACTGCCCGTTTAATGTGCTGATTGAAAGCCATCAGGCGAGTAGGGTCGGGGTACTGCGGTTGGAGAAAGAGTCACATCTGGTACACAGATGGATCCAAGATGAACGAAGGGATTGGTGTGGGCGTAGCAGGGCCTAAATGCAGGCTATCTAAAGCCATTGGTAACACCCCAACCACCTTCCAGACAGAAATCTATGCTATAGATCAATGTGCCCAGGAATGCCTAAACGGTACTCAAAGGGCAAAGATCTATATACTTTCAGATAGTCGGGCTGTGGCTTATCTAAGGGACACATAACGGAGGAAATGAAAAAAGGAACAAAAGAAGTCCTACTGGAGGAATATTCCAGGCCAAAGACAAGCGAAAAGGTTTATAACCTATTCAACAAAGAATGCCACAAGGCTTCTCAAACTTGAAAAGTCCGACCTAAGGCTGATCACAGACCTTCTAACTGGCCATTGCCCCTTGAGATATCATCTCAAGAACACGGGCTTGGCAGAAGATAACAAATGCAGATATTGTGAAGCTGCAACTGAGACTGCAGAATATATACTTTGTGAATGCAATGTACTAATCCGCATTAGGCTAAAGTACCTAGAACAGTCGGAATTAACGCCTGAAGACATAGGGAAATTAGCTCCCAGGAAAATCGTAAGCTTTGCAAAAAGTCTTGGAATCCTGGGCAACAACTAGTTGTAGGGTAATTCACAAAAGACCTTTTAGGTCGAGGTGAAGAAAGGCCAACCCAGGGCCAAGCGACCTCTTAATAATCTACAATCTACTAGTTAAATGGATTAATTAATCTACAAATTATTAAGTTGATCTTAAGTGAAACTGTTAGAACGTGAACAGAAAAATAAACGTTCGTTTTCTAAGCGTAAAAATTATTTCTTACACTCTCGTGATTCAGTCCTATCCTCATAAAATTAAATTAATATTCGGGCTGTTCAAAATTTAATTCACAAATATTTTTAGCTTTTCCAAATTTCAGAACTTTTCGAAAAAGGCATAGTGGATTTCCCTTTATGGAGATGCGTGAAGGAAAATGCTTATAGTGATGATTTTGGTAGTAACACACCAGCAATTTTAAGAACAATAGACCTCATTCTAAAGGCGCATAGAAATGTGCCAATAAAAATCAGCAACACGTGTTAAAATTTCTCTTTAATTATTTAAAAAAAGGGAAAATTTAATATCTAATTATAAGTTTTTGGCCACTCTGTATACTTTTAAGAGGTGAAAATGTTTGATGTCTCATAATTGGTATTACATATGTTTTCTTAAAATTCGTAATTGTGACTACTGATTTTTTTTGAATATGCATGTGTAGATAGCATTATTTCAACAAAAAATATTACACCAAGTGAGTCATACGAGCTTTTTGGTTCAGAAATTCAGAATCTTTCAATTCTAAATTAACCCTATATTTCAATACATTCAATAATCTTCGAGAAATTCGTGATGGCGGCATCTCCTTTAAGTCCTAAAAGTTTTTACTTTACCAAGTAAAAAAAGATCTTCGAAGAAACATGTATACAAAATTATCATTTCTCCGGGTTCTAGTATGACCTAAGACCTTGAATTGATCTTGAATGACGGAGTTGAAAACTATTACTATACACAAAAACCTTACCTGCTGCAAACGCTAAAGCTGGTATATAGATCACAATAGGTAGATAAACAAACAGCGCCAGAGCAAAAAGGAATGATGCACATTTCCTTGTCCTTTCATCGAATCTTCTTCCCAAATATTCGTAAGTACTCGTTAAATGTAGGTTGTAAAAAACAGGTAGAAATATATAAACTGTTGTTATTGCCAAAATACCCATGGAAATTGCGCCTAGCCAATATGCAGCCCCAAACACGTAAACATCAGCTGGTAACGCCAAGAGTGTAATTCCAGAAGTATGGCTAAAAAATATTGTTAATAATTCTTCTTCAATTTTTCTACTAAATTAGATCGTTGATATTAGAAAACAAAATCTGTGTATTTTGAAAACAAGAAGAAACAATGTGTTATCATTATTAAATTTTATTTTAAAAATATTGAACATGAGGTACCCAAGGCTTGATATCGGGGTCCCTGCTAATTATCACATACATAAACGATCTATATTATTTAATGTCTTAAAAGTGTATCTTGTTTACGAATGATGCGATATAGGAGTAAGTTATGTGAATATCAAAAAGCAGCCGCTATTAAAATGTCCACACGTCAACGTTTATTATAAAAGTTAGTCTGTCAGCAAGGGCACTTCCGTGGGATTTTTAGTGATACAAGTCTTGGTATTCATCTCTTCGTTAAGAAATGTAGATTCACCACTCTGTGCTCTAATTCCTTGACGCCATTTTGTTCTTGAGCCACAACTTTTTCCTATACGATATACAATTTATCGCCATATCAATTCGTAATCTACGCTTCTTTATGAAGAGATTAGTACTAGTCGCATACTTGTATCATTAAAGATTCCACGGGAAAAGTTTTTAGGAGACTTGTTTACGTACTATTAAGCGTAATTGCACAAATTATTTAACATTCTTTACATAAATACCTGGCTACTAGAGAGATTGCTACTGGAATTACTTTCATTTTCTTTCCTCCCATCAAGTACTCCTTGGTGGTGTCTTGCTTTTTGCCGAAGCAACCAAAGTAAATGCCAATAACGCCACTTATTGCCAACATTGTACTAAACAAAATGTAATCATACCAAGAAAAATATATTTTGTTAATGTCTTCAGCATGTTTTGGTATAACTGTAGATGTGAGATCATGCAGAAATGAACTGGTGATGTTTTCCATCTAAATAATAAAATATGATAAGTATTATCTGAAAACAGTAAATAAACCTAAACCTAAAATTAAAAAAAGAGCGAGAATATTACGATTTAGATTTTTTGTTTTTATTAGTTGCGTGATAAATGCTAGCTTTGTCTCAAGTATCAAGTTTTTAGGTACAATGGAAGTACCTTATTGATTTTGATTACTACAGAGTACCGAATGGTGGTCATGTAGACTGTTCTTACGTCAAAATCTATTTAGAATGTATTTTTTTATTTATTAATGGATAATTAATATACGTCACAATAACTAGATATAGTCTAGCACTTTCTTTTTCGAGGGAAAGCACCTCGGGCTTCCCATCACTAGAATGACTCTGTGTGCCAGACTCTAACTGACTAAAACCCCTCCTCCCAGAGCTCGTCTGTAAAATACTCCGATGGCACTGCAGCCTCCTGGGCTTATTTTGCTCTCCCTGTTTTAATTTACATTGCCCATTTTAGTACTTCTGTACTCCTTTTGTAAAAATTTGGATCCGGTGTTATTAAAATTTTGCTGAAAATAATTAAGGTAATTTTGCCTTGATTTAAGTGTTTTCTTTGACCAGCTCTTCATTTTTTGAATGGCATTGTTACATTTACTCGAGAGATCTTATATAGTAGCACTGAATAAAGATAACATACAATAAGAACAACGGGAGGCCCAGAATAGAGCCTTGCGGCACCCCTTGCAATATTATTACTTTAACTAATAAAGTATTTGTCTCGGTTTTGTTACCTACACGGTCATTACGTCATTAGACGCAGTTTTTAGTAATATCTGCTGGGTTCATTGGCTTGAGTAAGAATGGAAAAGGTCAAGACATTTTTCTCTTATACCAATTCTCTAATTTGTAAAGTAATATCTCACGATTAATTGATTCAAAGGCTCGAGAGATTAAAAAATATCCCAGCTAATTTCTATTTTCTGTCAATGCATTCGGAAATGAAATGGGGGGCCCTATCCTATAAACAGGCAAAAATCCATACTAATGACTAGTTAATAATATGTTGAATTTTTTCACATGTGAAAATAGTCTATAGTAAATTAGTTTTTCAAATATTTTCGACACTGCGGGAAAAGGGAGATGGGATTATAATTGTTTATTTTTGTTTTTGATCCCCTTTTAAATATCGGTATTACTTTGGCCTCTTTTAATACGTCAGGGAGAACCACTCATAAAACATATCTCTATAATATATGAAAAATGGGGTATTTCAACAAAGAAAACGTATATTCTTGAAATTTGGTAAGACAGCATAAAATTTCATTCTAAACAACTAATTTTTTTCATATTTTGAAATATAAAGGTAGTTTATTGGTGACAAATTTTACAAATCTATATATACGCAACTTACCCGAAAAATTTTAACCATACATGCACCTTTAAATAAGAAATCGACTTCTTAAAAAAAAACTTAATAAAAGCCCAACACAGAAAAAGATACACAGTGTTAAAGTTACAAATTATGAAAATGGTAATTTATTGAACTCTGCTTAATTGAAGGACTGTTGTGTTAAAAAAAGTACCTAAAAAAATAAAAAAAAAAATTGAATTAAACATTTTAATTTTTCCATTTTAACATTTCCATTAATTTGTAACTTTAACAATGTGTATCTTTTTCTGTATTAAATTTTTTTTTAAGAAGTCGTCTTCTTATTTAAAGGTGCATGTATGGTTAAAATTTTTCAGGTAAGTTGCGTTACACCCTGTATATAAAAGAATACCCTGACTGACTGACTCACTAATCTATCAACGTACAGCTCAAACCGCTGGGTCTAGAAACTTCAAGTTTTGCATAGAGGTTCCTCGAATGGCGTAGGCAACAACTAATAAGGAATTTTTCGAAATTTGACCCCTAGGTTGAAAATTTAGGCTTTTTCGGTTAGATCTAGATGCGTGAAATTTAGCAGAAATATTTTTTGTTGAAATCTATTAGATACGTGTAAGACGAAATTTCGATTTTCACTTTTTGAAGGGGTGAAAGCGGCTGGGTGGTAGATAAGGGTGAACGGGGAGGGGGAGGTTTTAGGAAACGGTTAGACCTAGAAGCGTGAAATTTGGCAGAAATACTCTTTATTGGAATCTATTAGACACGAGTGAAACGATATTTCGATTTTTCACTTTTTGAAGGGGTGAAAACGGGGGTGGTAGTTGGTTTAAAGGGTACCCTGAAATCGCGTAAATCAGAAATGCGATATTCCAGCGATGGGCTCTTCTGGGGAAATAAGGAAATACGTATTCGACGGTTTTCAAAAAGAGACTCTCCAACGGATGAACAGGGAGAGGGATGTTTTTAAGCATGAAATTTGACACGTACCCGCCCATGTGCTTTATTGTCGATACAAATAATTACTTTTTCGTTTAACTCGTTATAACACAAAAATAGAATAACGAATTGTTATCAAATGGCGATGTGCAATGGATTGATTTCCTCGAGTACTATGGATGCGCAGTAGATTTCCTAGAGTACAATGGATGCACAGTGGGGTTCCTCGAGTGCAGTGGGTGCGCAGTTGGTGTCCTTGAATGCAATGGATGTGCAGTGGGTTTCCCCGAGTACCATGGATGCGCAGTGGGTTTCCTTGAGTACAATACATGTGCAGCAGGTTTCCCGAGTGCCATGGATGCTCGGTGTGTTTCCCCGAATACTATGGATGAGCAGTGGGTTTCCCCGAGCACCACGGATGCGTAGTGGGTTTCCTCGAGTGCAATAGATGCGCAGTCCCAGGCAACACGGTCACGTCATTTTGACGTAATTTTTGGTAACTATTTGTCGGCGACGTCATGTTACCAAAAAGTGACGTCTTAATGACGTCTGAATTTGTCCGTCATAATGCCGTACATTAAATTCGTCATTATTACGTTTTTATTTAGTGATTTTAAACACCAGTGACGTCTTAAAGACGTCTGCATTTGTACTGCATTATGACGTAGATTAAATTCGTCATTATTACGTTTTTATTTAGTGATATTAAACACCAGACAAAAGGTGAAAAGAAAACATTTTTAGACTTTAAAACTTTAAAACTTTTTAGAAAACATTTGTAAACCAGACAAAAAAACATTAGTTTTACAAAATTGCCACCGCAATAATTACTTACAGAATCTTTAAAAATACAATAATAATAAGTGGATCTTTAGCATTAATTACATGGTAATAATAAACGTCTTATTAAGTCGGAATAATTACAATTATATTTTTTTGGCTGTATATTAATATCATCAACAGTATAGGATTTTTTTCGATCTAGAGTTCGTTGGCCAATAACCATTAGCCAGTGTCATATATTGGTTTTGTCAAAAAGTGATCTAAATGTATCCCACATTGGTCGACGACGTAGCGTGACGAAAAAATGACGTCTCAGTAACGTCATATTGTGACTAAATTATGACGTCTTGTTGAGACGTCGAAGCGACGTTTGGTGACGTAATTTTTTCATTGCGAAATTATTTCTAGTTAGCGTCACATGCAAACTATGCATTACCACATTGTTTGTTGCATAAATTATTTCTAGATGGCGTCACATACAAACCACTGAAAATAATCAGTCCTTCTTTATACCTTATACTCTAATGAATTTATAGAAAATAAATAAAAATATAAATTGCAGTATTCAAATACATTCAGGAAACGTTGATTGATTTGGATGGATCCTATAATGGTCAGGTTAAAGATCATTATTATGTGGCTGGGCCGAGATAGCATAAAAGCCAGTGAGTGCTTCGCCTATTAATTGTCCTTTCATCTACATCTTATATGGCAGCTTATCCTGTAATGCATATCATACATCGGAAAATTGAAAAAAATCTTAGAACCCTTAAGATTTACATGCCATATTGCACCAAATTGGCTTATTTATAATATTTCTCATGTACATTTATTAATTAATCAAAAATAGCTTACATATGTAAGCCTATCGACGTCATTTGAGGGACGTCTGTTGACGTCATTTAAGTGACGTCAATGGGCTGTGATATTTTGCCGTCATATTTCACGTCATATTTAACGTCGCATTGGTGATATAGGTGCCAAAAAAATAACGTCAAAATGACGTGACCGTGTTGCCTGGGGTAGGTTTCCTCGAGTACCATGGATGCGCAGTAGGTTTTCTCGAGTGTACTGCCTGAGTACTATAGAAGTACTCGGTGAGTATGTAGTACTTCTTTATAGGCATAAGTTAGTATGTCATTGTTCTTAATTCTACGCGCAAGAAGATCGATCCAACTCATTTTCAGTATAGCTTAGTTTTACACCAAGCAGGACTGAATGTTCAAGTGCTGGAAATTTTTTTGTCCCGTACCCCTTTTGTAACATCTATAAATATTTAATTAATATAAATAGTGCAAGTTCATAATGGTGGCAAGAATAGAAATAAGCGCTTGTTTTGTCAGCTGGATACAGGTGTACCGCTTGTTTTCCCGGCATTGTCTACTAGGTCGGACCAAGGGGTCGGTTATGTAAGACTGACAGATGATTCGACATTAAATGAGTTTGAGGAGATACCTGAAGATGTAATCGAAAGTCTAAAGAAGGGAACTCAGCAATCTAAACAGGCTAAATATCACAAAAAGTGCCGTGCAAGGTACAACAAGACTATAATTCAGCTGGTCAAGAAAACTAAAAGCAAAGTTGAAAATAAATTAAGTAGCACAAAACGCGCATCAAGGGCTACATATTCTACAACCACAAAACTTTGTATATCCTGCAATAAACCCACGACCGATAAGAAGCCATGCATGATGTCACAATTCTGAAGATCATGAAGCGTATTTGCGATGGAGCAACAATTCTCTAACTACAGGATTTGTTGCTCAAAATGGCCATAGGGAATCTGGCGGCCCAGGAAGCATCATATCACAAGAATTGTTCTTCGAACGTCCATAACCAAGTTCGATCAAATGAGAGGAAGATGAAAGGAGATGAGACAGGTTTCTTAAATCTTGCATTTGCTAACCATTTTTCAATTAACTAGTATTTTATTTCAAATGATGTAATGAAAATTATAAATTAAGTATATGATTTCAGAGTTATCTCAACTTGATACAGTAACTTTTAAAAGTTTTCGCTGCATAATTCAAAATAAAATATTAATTTATTGAAAAAGGGCAGTTCTTGTTTGGCAAAGAAGCATTAAAATGCATAGTGAACAACTTTTCTTACCGAAATTCTTTCATATCTTGAAACATTAAGGTAGTTTATTAATTTATATCTTAATAAATTTTTTATAAAACACCCTGTATAATACCGATTCAACTCATTTTTTATATACCATAGTTTTACATCAAGCAGGAGTGAAATCCCAAATGCCATTCCAAAACTTTAAAAAGTTTTATCCATTACACCTCTTGTTACATCTACCCTGCGACGCACTATATATATAAATGGTAGCCACAATCCAAGATGACAGCCGAAAAATCACAAATTCTGTGAATCCCTAAACCTACACTTGGACATCTAAATTACCTTCCAGGGTAAACCGATGATGTTTGTAGTAAAGTTACGCTTGTTTGAGCCGCCATTTTAAATTTCACTCAATTTTGAGTGAAACAATCGTTTCTCAACGTGATTCTACGCCTACATTGAAACATATACATAAAAGCTACATATATGTCGAATTTCATGCTTTCTTCCAGAAGGGACCGTATATTTTAGAAAGGAGCCGTACTAATATTATATCGAAAGCTGAAGGTTTCGAGCTTAAGGTCGGCCACCTTTCACAGATTTCTTGAAGACTAGTTGGTAGAATGTTTTAGTCTGCTAAAACTAATATTGCAAGATGACACAGTGCTCTGGGGTATCATAAACTGATCAGCAAAGAGAGATTGTTTTTACAGCACCATAATTAGAAAACTTGAAGCAGTAAAGTGCGCAAACATTAGATATTCAATAACATCTAATTACAATTAAAAATGTTGTGATCGTATAATATCCAAAAAGGAAAAATGAGTGGTTCTTCTACATAATCATAAAAATACCCGCAAAGGAAAAGTCAAAATATTTCAAATGGTGAATTAAAAGTGTACCTATAACAATCGCTAGCAGTGTTATCTTGAAAAAATATTGTCACTCATTTTGAATCCATTGTTTCTTGACAACTATATTTTCTATATTTAGTTTGTTTCAATGAAATCATTACCTTCAAACGTAAATGTAACAATGTAACAACGTAAATTGACATTAAAAATGCATATTAATGAACCTACGCTAAATAGCCATAACGGCGGGCTTTGGCATAATTACATGTGAATTATCTCCTCACAATGACATTTACCTTAAATAAAAAGATTCACAGCACACACCCACTTTTTAAAACAGCAGACTAAGAAATGTGCTTTTGGTCACATTACTGTTTAACTGTGCCAGAATCTTATTTAAATGTAGATTTCAACAACATAAATTTTCCATTCAGTTTTACAATTTCTGTTGTTCTTAGGATTAAATAGCATTGTTAAAATTAGATGCTAATTCAATAAGATAAGTTTACTCGTGGTTTCTTCTTCATAAATCATCGTGAACAACGCACTAACGACACAATTAACAATTTATACAAACAGAATCACTGTCAAAATTTGTTCACTGGCGTAACATTTAAACTCGGCGGTTTGCTTAGGTAAAACAGAGACTATTCTAATTATCTCTTGCTCAGAATATTGGCATAAATACATGTGGATATGGTATGTAACTATGGTATATTAATAGTTACGATAGTTAATACTGCAATCCAACAACATCTACGGTGCAAGCTGTTCTGGCTTTTTTGGACAGTTTTCCAAAATAAATTCAGAGAATATATCACTCGTGCAGCAGCAGGAGCATAGATCGAGATACGTAGAAATATAGAAGAATCTTGGATAACAACTTTACAGGTATATTCCACGAAAAACTTGGAGGCTCAAGGTTTTCGAATGCATCTTTTCTGAGCCAGAAGATGACTGGCAGCACGACCACGAAAGCAAACCTTTACTATACTGAAATCAGACAAAAAAAAAATGAAACTAAAAACTGGCAAAGCAGCAGAAGTCCACTATAGCTTAAGGTCAGTTGGGGAAGATGGAGTAACAATCTTTCATAAAACATGCCATAAAAAGATAGAGGGTCTGATGAATGAAGAACCTTAATTTTCGTGCCACAACATAAGATGAAGGGTGTCTAATCAATAGGTATAGTTGAAGTAATCTTAATAGTGAGCCGTTATGGGGGGCGAGAGGAATGAATAGGCAGCAACTTTACTCCATTTTTACATTAAGAGAGAGAAAAGAACCGGCCATTCGATGTCGGCTATATGACGTGACTTTTGGAAGTATACCTTTGAGTGTGTTGTTTAATTCAGAACCGCAATTAGAGACACTGCAGTATATTATATGATACTACTTTAATGGGTCTATAACTATATAAAAGCGGTCAAAATATATTATGCCATAGCAGTACTTTGGGGGATATTTTAAGTGTAATATTATGAAAAGTAAACGAGCGAACAATATAGTTAAATCCGGCTCTGCGTTCTGCACCCCTTGCCTCTCAAGGTCGCTCACAAATGCGATTGCTTCAACTGTAACTACAAACTACAACGCTTATATTCTTCAACCTTGATTTCAACATTATTTGTTTTGGCAAATATTTCCTGAACAAGCGGGTTTTGTTAAAGGGAATATTATGTGGCTTCTTGGATTACAGTAAGACTTTTAACATTGTGGGGCTATATCCTGGAGATGGGAATAAACTTTTCTGATTTTTATTATAATCCCACCATGTAAAGGAAACTCTGCTTTCATAAAAGTTGACAACACTAACTTCGACAAAGGCAAGTTGACAGAGGCATCAGACAGGACTGTGTTCTATCACACCAATCCTCTTTAACATTTATAGTAAATACGTGTATTGGAGAAGTGGTAAAATGAAAAAGCTATAGACGGAACTGATTTCTAACTAGCTATTTGCAACAACAAGCTTATACATCTGCATTTCTGAGTAGACTTTAACTCATCATCTGACATTCGTTCTAGTTCAGTAATATCATGATTTATATCGGACAAAATTCATAAAGTTTTGAAAATTGGTACAAATGTTAAGGATAGCATAAGAATTAATAAACCGAAAAGTTCTCACCCCTGAATAGTGTGCTTCATCTCCTAGGACGTCGTTTCCGCCCCATTTTAAGGTATTCTAGATTGTTTCGGTGCACTTTTTGATATATATATATATATATATATATATATATATATATATATATATATACAAAATTATTCCTTATAAAATTCTCTATCAAGAACGTCTCTACAATTTTTTTCATAAAATTAATAGTACCGTGGGAAAAAAAAGGTGCACACATAAGGGTTGGTTCCAGTTAACACAATAAATTGTAATCTTTATTATAATCTACTTTAAAGTTCAATGTTTAATGCTAAAGCAGTAGCTACTAAACTCCACTTAAAATTATAATAAATGTAGTGCTTCCACCCTTTCACCACTAAAAAAATATCGCAATTTTTAAAGAAGCTAGAATATTGTATATTGTGCGTGTTGCTACACCACCCCAGAGGTAAAGTAATCGCCTCTTTTTTTAACTGGTGTCCCCTGTATACCTAATCTACTAATTAATTATCAGGAGGTTGCCTACGTAATTAATCTTAGTCGTTTTCCATAGATTCGACATTCATGCATGCTCCGTGGCAATGGTAACATCTTGTGGAGCAATGTAAGCCTGCTCTTCTGCAACTGCACCTGTTTTCGCACCCCAATTTGCATGAACAAGAAATTCGTGTTAAAACAGATTCGGGAGCTGGTTCTTTTGTTGTCATAGTTGGGGTTAATATACCGTCGACTTTTTTCCATCTCCAATCAGTGGCTTCTAGCGTAACCTTTTTCCATGTTTGAATTTGGTAAAAAACGCGATATGAGTGTTACCGAGTACTAGCAGAAGTTGGTGGTAGTTTTGATAACATTACAGTATTGTTCGCTTTACCAACAAGTTTGTTAAAAGTCATGAATCTGTATACATCTAAACTTTTTTCTGCGGAGGTAGAGTTGTATAAAGCTAGAACAAATCGCTCTCCTACATCTACAATTTTTTCATGACTAGCTTTTTCATTATTAAAAATTTGCACGATGTCTTGTAGTAAGGCATCTCTTTTATTAAGCACATTGATTGCATTTTGAAAAAACTCTGAGATTTTTCCATAACCGCTAATGGCGTGTGCAAATAATATTTTTTAAAAAAGGATTGTAAATCTCGCGAACTGTAATCTTTTTGCTGATGTTACCTTGTTTTTCTTTTAAAAATTTAATGCCTTTGTCGGAGGGAGAAAGAGCAATAAGAAGGACTAGCAAGTCAATATCTTGCCCTACGACAGGAGCTGTGTCGCATTGATAACATTTTTCGGTAGCAGTTTGTACTATTCCTTCATTCCTAAAGTTCTGCAATCAAACGTCCTTTGTTAAACAAATTACTAAGGAACTTCTGAGTTTCAGAAACAACAGTGTTTTCAACAAATATAATTTCAGGATAGATTCTTTGCAGTACCCGCCTTTGTCGTTCTAGGCTCTTCGTGCTATTTGCATTATCCAAATAACCATTGAACACGATAGTTACCCTATTATACCATAATGTTTTCTTATAACTAACATAAGCGTTGTGAACGTTATTAAATTCTCCTTTCTTTGGCCATATTACGCGGCGAATAAAGTATCCTCCATCAATCACACACTCACTATTTTCGAAAATAAAGTCTCGTTCTGAAACAGTAATATTTTTTAGGGGTGAGAGGGTGGAAGCGCTACATTTATTATAATTTTAAGTGGAGTTTAGTAGCTACTGCTTTAGCGTTAAGCATTGAACTTTAAAGTAGATTATAGTAAAGATTACAATTTATTGTGTCAGATGGAATCAACCCTTATTGTGCGCCTTATTTGCCACGGACCTATTAATTTCATGAAAAAATTGTAGAGACGTCTTTGATAGAGAAATTTATAAGGAATTATTTTGTATATTTTTTTATCAAAAAGTGCACCGTTTCTGAGATAATCTAGAAAACCTCAAAATGGGGGTGGAAACGATGTCTCAGGGAATGACGTACACTATTTAGGGGTGGGAACTTTTCGGTTTAATAATTTTTATGCTATCCTTAACATTTCTATCAATTTTCAAAACTTGAATGAATTTTGTCCGATATATTACAATATTAACTGTTATATTACTGAACTATTCATTCATCCCAGCATCTACCATGCAATTTTTTTTCCTGCGCTTGCCACAGCCAACCGTACGATGCTATAAAATCCTGTGTACTTCACATGTTTCAACAACGGCACACTTTTTGAAATAGATGACATAAAACTTAAAAATTTCTTCATGTAGTCAAGTACCTCAGGGTTACAGCTGCTAATCTTTCATTTGTCGGTAAATGCTCCGTCATGTTGGAATCCTATCTCATCAAAAATGGTTGGACCCAGCTACTTGTCAAATGTTTTTTCTACTCCAATACTTTAATCGTTTATTAGACATTTCTTACCTGAACTTTAATGAGATTCTTTAAGATACAAATTTTCCATTAAGATACAAGTTTATAACCAATAGAAACGTGACACACAGCAATATTCTCTCAATATCAACTATTGCCTTGAATATTTGACAGATCTAACATTTATGAATTTCGACAAGTCATAATTACTGTTTACCTAGAAAATTTTCAACTGTGTGCTTCTTGCAATTAAAATCAGCGAACAGGTATGATAGGGAAAGTGAAATTGAAACAATAATCAATAATATCGCCTACGGCTCATGTCATAATTCGCACGCTCGTGTCTTAATAGCCATCATTAAATGGTCGTTGCATAATATACTATTATAATCGTCCGCTTCTGTCGTTTAACAGGACAATATGAGAGTACTTCTCTCGTTTTTGTAGCCAGTCCTTCATCCAGGGTTGTCGCTTTACATTTCGTTTTGTGCCTAATTTATAGTAATAAGTACATGAAAATTACGAGTCTATATTTTTAACCAAGTCAAGCAGTAATGAAGCAAATAATGTTATTTCAAATGCAGATTGACAACGAGAATAGGGAGTACTGAAGCATAACTTTTGGACGCAATGACATTACTATCGATGACCGTGTAAGGTCTGCTAATATCGAACATGTTGCGATGAAACCGTCTACTGTTGGTAGAAAAATGTTTATTCCTAGAGTGGTTTACCATCATCTCCTAGCTCCAAAATATGATTAAATGGGTTTATAGGCATGTATTCTGTATTTCCTCAAAATCCTTGGAATGTGATTTGCTGATACCGATCTAAACCTACCGTCTGCTTAAGGAAAGTTTTGGATTCTATACTAAATCCAAAACTAACAGGGAAGCAACATATTTTTCGTCTGTTCTCTCTTTCTCTGTTTATGTTACGTTTTCTTAAATTTTTGCTCTTTACGTTATTTTAGCGTTAAATTATGATTTGACATTTCCAAGTCAAAGACAGCTACTGTAAAAATTTATAAAAGTGCTGCAGCTACGAGAAAGACAATTAACAATAAAATATATTTTAAGAACACACTGTATTAATATTGAAGCTTTAATTGCAGATTTTTCCGCTTTAAATAAATCAAGCAAAAATTTTTATTTTCTTGGCATAAAAATAAAAAAATCCCTCTTTTAGACGCGATCCAGAGACATACTCTATAATATAGATCTCATCGATCAAATTTTGAGTAGTGAAATAATATTGTATAATTTTGTTTGGAATTTCCCGATTGGTTGGATTTGGAAGGGGCAATTTCATTGACTAAAATTCAAAGAAGCATCCCAAGGAAAACTAAAACTAAGTTTCATACACTACTGAAAAAGATTATTGAAATCAGAGCCTAAGACTTACCCAAGTGCTTATAGTGCAGGCGCTAGAAGAAGTTGAGTATGCAAAATGTGAGGACCGGCAAGTATGTTCAGATTCTTATACCTAAGACCCTAAATAATAGGAAAACCCATTTTGCCGGCTGCTGCGGTGGTCCCTTCTAGTCCCCTGCCGTCCCCTCCAAGCGCCCTACGGTAAGCATAGCGCGTCTAGCCGCTCAGTGTGTTTCTGCGTCAATTGACACAAAAATGTTGCGTTGAAGGCTCTCGTTTATTGTGTATACGTAATATACTTCAAATCATTGAACAAAAATTCCTACCGATTGTAAAGATTTCTCCTCAAGCACTCAACATAAATTACACCTTGTTCGATATCTTTGCACTACTGCTAGAAAATATGCACAAGTAGAAGAAGACTGCGAGATGTACATTTGTGGAGGATTCGATGATCCAACAAAATGTTTCAAGCTATAAGGGTCTTCATCTTGTGAGGTACGTGAATTAAAATCAATCCGCATAGAAGCTGATTCAAGGATGTTTTGTGACATATTTCATGCAGTAGGAATTCACTCTGCCCATATTATTATCCTCAGTGCTGATACAAATGTATTCATCTTGTCAATTTATTACTGGAAATAACTAGCAAATATTCGTTGTCTAGGTCTATGGTTCGACAGTTCTTATAAAAAGAAACATTTTCTAGGATGCCATTTAGCTGCTGAAGCCCTTGGTGAAAGCATATGTAATATTTTGCCAGCATTACATTACGTAAGTGTTTGCGATACTACCCGTAGATTAGGCAGTAAAATAAAATGTTTGAAAGCTGCAATGGAGGATTTTGTACAAACAGCCCTTGTATCTTTGGGAAACCTTGACATAAATGCTGAACAATTAAAATAGTTAGAAACAGTTTGCAAATTTAGTTTGTTTTCAAAGAATTCTTGAATTACTTGCGGCAGTTTTCTCGAAAACAGTTGGAATTATTAAGTTCTACCAAGTGTACCTTTTTACGTAGAAATGACTTCTTCTAGTCATAAGAGTTATTACGTTTCATAAAAGAAGAAAAATATTCATTATCGGGCATAGCTCATGAGGCGTCCTCCATGGGCTAGCGTGGTGTGATACATAAATTATTGTTTCTTAGCTTAAAAAATGTTTCTTTACCAAATTGGGAGAAGATCAGTCAAGAGGTAGTTGAGTTGCAAAAGAAAAAGATTGCAATCTTGACACCCTGTATCATTTTCCACAGCAACATTTTACTAAAGCATGTTTGGTTATATCCTCATATTTTGATTCAAAGAATCTACCTTTGAACTATGGCCTATTACTAATGGTCCACCCTGTGTAGATAAGAGAAGGAGGGATAAAAAAATTGGACCAAAAAATGGAACGGCAAGATCCGGATTTATTAATCTTTGAACTATTCTCAGCTAATATCCATTGATAAAATGCGGCCTTCACATTTTGCATACTCACTTCCTTCTAGCGCCCTCTCTATTAGTTCTGTATTATTATTTGTACGCAACTTCTAATGACGCATCTCGCTGCCAACTCGCTGCTACTTTACTTAAATAAATATGCAGCCACCAAAACGACTACTGGCTAAATATGGTTGCGTACTTTTTCATCGTTATATTATTAATAGTGTGAAATGGTAAAATTTCTTTGAAGAATTAGACTGAAGATGAACACAAAAATGAATTACAGAGTGTATAATTGTATATACGGTGCTCCCTATTAATGTCATACTTAAACATTTGATGGTTTCGACATTTTTTGTCTGTTTAATAATTCGGTGAAAATTTTATGAAAAACTTAAAAGGTTGAACTCATAGAATCAAAAATTTTAAAGGATAAAATATTAATGATCCGCAAACAAATTTAAATAATTTGTAATACGTATATGACAATTTCATCAGGGTGGGAATATATTAACATTTTAAGTAATTATTTCAAAATATTTTAATATTTAATTTATTCGCATTTATTATTACAGTGGCTCATATGTACAAAATATATCTTCTTACAAACTAAAATCACTGGTAATGTTGTCCCTGCTGATAACTTACAACAAAAAACTATGTACAATATATACAGATACATTCTCAAATTAATTTACACATACATATATACATAAAAATAAAAACTGTACATAAAAGTCATTTAACCTAATACTACTGGCACTGTTATAGTAAATATTATTGGTCAAAATGTCCCTTAAACCTTGTGAGTACGTAGCAACTTCCCCACATTTTACCAGGGGTAATTGAAACGCAGATGGCCTTGCAGTCGACGTCGAATGCACACTATCAGTTTCAACTTGCCCCAAAAATAACAAACAAGATCCCTTGTAGTCCATTTCAAGCTTCACAACATCATGTAGCACTGAGGGAAGCGTGATTCCCAGTTGGGCACAACCATTCGTAGGGCTTAGTTCTTTGGGTACGTTAACTTCCCACTGGTCTTTGCCACATAAGTCAGGAAGCCTCATGTCGTAGATCATTCTTTGCTCTAACACCGTCAAACTAGCTCTTTCAATGTGAAAATCTATGTTGCTAGTACCTCTGAGTTCCTTGTTAGGACCGTCCAATACGAAATGGCCAGCAGCTGTCACGATAAATTTGGGTATTTTGCAGAAAGGATCCGAGAAAAATTTGTGCTCCCCGATCCAAGTCGAGTCTTCAGAATAGAATGAGAACCTCCTGGTCAGGTACAGGCCCATTGGCCTAACCTCGCAGCGCGCCGATGTCCACTCTCCCCAAATATAAGGAGGCAAATGGGGTTTCTCGATTAAGTGTGGAGGCGTTTTTCCATTTGTATACACATTCATTGGAATGGAGTTCAAATTTTTAACACTATAGGGATGACGATTTATATACACTGTCTCTTCCTTAATCTGTTTCACTAAAGGTACTTGGAAACTGCTTGGTTTGTAGTATTCCCTAAGTCTAAAATTCGAGTGTATGTCTCCTAGGAGAAGCTCCATCTTCATTTGCTTGGATCTCTTTTTGGTGTCATCCAGGATCGGTCTGAGTTGCACCTTCAGTAATCTTAGTTCGTTGAAGGCCCACTTTAATGATCCCATGCAAGATATGTCGCTGAAGTGGACGGCGCTTCCTCTACTGTTTACCGAGTGTTCATAGGAGGAGGTCCAGAGGTTGTACGTTTTCTTTTTCTCATCGTAGCGGCTATCGTATACGGTGTGCTCTTCGTAGCGACGCCATGATTTCCAATACTGCCCTAAAATGTAAAATTGTTTTAGATAGTGAATTTTTCCTTTATAACGATTATTTATTATAAAAGAATTATTTATAGTTTTAATCGCATATTACAATGTAGAACAATGCAAGGCATAATTGGACAGGAAAATCACATTACAATTTCCATGAGAAACCTTGGTGTATAACATTTTACTTCCACATTCACGTAGTGGGCAGCTTAGAAAGTTATGAAACGTCGAGATTTTAAGTTTGAGTAAAACAAATTCTGTCTATCAGTTTGTCGCACTTTTTGTGCGCACGAATACTCTCGAACAGGTTATGTCATTGACTTGAAAATTGATACACCTACGTAATAATAACAAGACCGAGTTGGCTTGAAAGTGGAGCGGCAAGTGCTTTAGGATGCGTATGGCAGTGTACTGCTGTGGGGCGTACAATCTTTCAGTGCCAATATTTTACACTTGATGTATAGATTATATTTTGATCTTATTTCGTTGAAAAGTTGGGGTTAAATGGGAAATACGTAAACCAAGCAATTAAGACTCCATAAACTCTCACACCCCCCCCCCCCTCCATTACCAGAGTATTAAAGGTGGTGAAGGAGTAAAATTGAGATTTAGCATGTGTACAGGAAGAACTAAAGGCCTCAAAATATTTTTTGGAATCAGCCACCCCCACACCCACTACCGATGTGGCATGTCATTTTATGGGTTTTTGGGGTAGACGATTTTAACTATTATATTATTAAAGTCATACGAACAATTATTTCCACATAGTGGAGTGCAAATATAATATTTTTCTTTTCATTGTAATAGATTTGAATAAGAAATTTGGATGTGATAGTAGTGATTCTTCAGGCAGAGTTTTTTTTTTAATTGAACCAAGATTTGGATTTGGCTATTTCGATGATTTTGAACAATTTTTGTTATTAAAATTTTCAAGCAAAAATGTTTATTTTTTTAATTGTTTTCATACAAATGCAGCTATTGAATTTGAAAAAAGTAAATGATTTTGAGGTCATAATTAGATATTTTGAGACATTTTTTTCATTGTATATAACCTAAAAAGGTTACAGGTATTACAGTCTTAAATGTATGTGGTAGAAGAATCTCAGAAAGAAAAAAAGACAAAATTTACAACAGATAAAAATCATTCTACTTTTTTTAGTTTTTAGTGTTTGCAGACTTTTTATTACAAGTCTAGTACTACTAATTCAATAACTGAATCTCTAACTCAAGAAGAGAACTCGTACACATTGTTGTACAGCAAAATAAGGTTTCTAATCATCATACGCCTGTCCTATTTGATACCCTACTATTTAGTATTCATGATGAGCACTGTTTAAATACCAAATCTTCTCCTAATATGCATAATATATAAACAATAAATATTCTACAACAATTTAATTTCACGATTAAACAGTGACATCCTGAGAAAACAATTTATGCATAATAACAACGTCGTATATTTCTTTTTAATTTATTTACAGGAAACATCAAATGAATTTTAAATAAGTGAATGGGTGAATCTAATTCTACTTTGAATTCTGTATTTACCGCCAGAATACAATTTGAAACAATAAAGATTCGAACGACAACATGAGTCACGATTTAATAGACTAAAGTTGTAAAGTAAATACTTCTTTGATAATATTCGTTTTTAATAAGCAAAAATGTGATGTCCAATGATTAACAAGAAACGTATATAGTACTATAAATTAATAGGGTAACAATAAAAAGGGAAAAACGCATGAAGTTGGATGTGGCACAATTCTCTTATACGTGGTGCCACTTAAATTAAGTACACAGTCAGCGAATCGTAAAAAAAATTAGATTTTCTTTTTTGTTCAAGAAGACCTCGAAGTAGCCTTAGAATGTCCTGAAATGTCGAGACTTTAAATTTGAGTAAAAAAAATCCTGCCTGTCGGTCTCTGCCTGCCTGTCTGTAATTTTGATTTGGTTCGCACGATTATTTGGGAACAGTTTATGATATTGACTTGAAATTTGGTACACCTATGTGTTATAACGAGATCTGGAACTAGATTATTATTTGATCTTATTCCGTTGAAGGGATTGCCTATTTACCCCCAATCTATCAACGGAATAAGATCAAATAATATACAGTGTGTCCCAGGATAGATGTAACAAGAGGTGTAATGGACCAATAATTTTGGAATTTTGGAATGGTATTTGGGGATTGAGTCATGCTTGTTGTAAAACTAAAGTATACCAAAAATGACTTGATTTGGTGTTCTACAGGGTGTTTTATAAGCAAAGTTGTAAAAATCACCACTAATAAAGTACCTTTATTTTTCAAAATATGAAAAAATTTCACTTAGAAAAGTTATTTAGAATGCAATTTTATACCTCTCTACTAAATTTCAGGAATATAAAATTATTTTTTTGAAACTTCCATTTTTTCAATAAATTAGTATTTTATTTTGAACCATTCAATTAAAACTGCATAGAAATTATTTTTTGTGAATTAATATTTAAAGTTATGTAGAAGCTAAAAGTAGGCTATGAGAAAAGCAGTGGATACACATTTATCATTTATTATGACATATCTGTCAAACGTAGTCAATATTATCCTTAATTTCTGTTTCAAATTAACGAACCAAGCATAAAAACTGAAGTGAAAATGGTACTCACAGTGCGTGAAAAAATTTATATTGTGCAATGCTACGGAATTGGCGGTGAAAACTCGCTAAGAGAAGTGGTAGCCAATTTAATTTGAAATTTCCAAACACTGCTTTGTCACGTAGTCAGGCTATGAGAATAATTAAAAAGTTTCTGGCTACTGGTAGTGTTCTTAACATGAAAAGAAAAATAAAAGCATATGATGAAGACAATGTTGGGGCTATTATAGCTCATGCCTCTGTTATAGAAAATCCTAGGATGCCACAAAGAGAGAGATCAGCTCTTATTAATATTAGCAAGTCTGAACTCCAAAGAATTTAAGGCAAAGAAAATTAGGGCATATAAAGCAAATTATAAACATACGCTTGAAGAGGGAGATGACGGCCGTAGGTTGGATTTTTGTTTGACCATTGGAGAAAAAATCATGGAAGAGAGATTTTTTCATCATTTCATAATTTTCTCAGATGAATCCACATTCACAACCAACGGTGTTGTTTCATCTCAGAATTGTCGGTTTTGGGCTTCTGAAAATCCAAATTTTAGAATTCATTGTAGAAGACAATATTATAAAAAAGTGAATGTGTGGTGTGCCGTTTCTTATCAAGTTGGAGTTATTGGAGCTTATTTCATTGAGGGAAGGTTAAACCAGCACACTTATTTGCAGCTTCTTGAAAGATTTTCTGAAGAACATTTAAATATTTTAAGAGATATGCCTTTAGTTCATTTTCAACATGATGATTGCCCTGGCCACTACACAGAAATGGTTAATCGGTGATTGAATTTAAATTTTGGAGTAAATTGGATTGCCAGGAATGGACCGATCAAGTGGCCGGCGAGATCCCCAGACCTATCAATATTGGATTTCTTTTTATGAGGTCGCCTCAAGCCGTTGGTTTACGCTGAACCACTTCCTAACGATGTAGCAGTATTGAAGCAGATAATTACAAATGCCGTAAACTCCATACCGTTAGATCATATTCGAAACAGTTTTAAGGACTTCAAGCGAAGGATCGAAATGTGTGTGGATGTGGGTGGTAGCTACGTCGAATAATAAAAAAATTGTAAACATTGTTTTGTATTGGTCAATAATTAATTTGTTTGTGAATCTGTTATGTTTTTGACATTTATTACTTGTTATAATTTTTAAACCTCATTAATATTCTGTTAGTAATTGTTTCTTGTTTTACAATTAGTTCGATTAACATTATACCTTCTTACATCTCGTATATTCAATTTTTTATTTACTAATAGCCTACTTTTTGAGATGATTAACATTTGCTCCTACACAACTATAAATATGAATTCAACTCTTAATTCGCAAAAAATGGAAAGTTTCAAAAAAATAATTTTATATTCCTGAAATTTGGTATAGAGGTATAAAATTGCATTCCAAATAACTTTTCTTGGTGGAATTTTTTCATATTTTGAAAAATAAAGGTACTTTATTAGTGGTGATTTTTAACTTTGCTTATAGAACACCCTGTAGAACACCAAATCATTTCTGGTATACTTTAGTTTTACAACAAGCAGGACTCAATCCCCAAATACCATTCCAAAATTCCAAAATTTTTGGTCCACTACATCTCTTGTTACATCTATCCTGGGACACACTGTATACGATATATTCAAGAAACAATTATACTCAAAACTGAAACCCTTCTTATGCTCTACAAACTGGCTTTTGCAGAATTAAAATATCTCTATTCGTTTAGAAGATATCTATCTGGCCTGAGACAAAAGTTGAAATTTCAAGAAAAAATGTTGAAATTTCAACTTTCAAAAAAATTGTAATGTGACCCTTCAGAGCTTTCGTATGCAAGAACAAAAGCCTAGTAAGGTAAAATTTACCTGGGCACTCCATGGAGACAATCCTGTCCAGTTCCTTAGCGGCATTGTTATCCTGAGGGATAATTGTAATATTGGTGAGTTTAATTAAACCGCTGGCTGCTCCAGGGTGAATCAAGGAACTTCTTAATTGGATGCGCCCGTGGGAGAGCACGCTTAATTGAGGCGAAGAACAGGAATCATCCCAGTAATGATGCTGGATTAAAAAATATTTTCCATCGCTGTCGAAGGTGTAGTAACGAAGAACGTACTCTGGCCCTGGACGAGTTTCACAACTAAAAGACAAATGCATAAAATTACTTTATATGGCTTGCAAACAATTATAAAAGCAAAAAAATATTTTAAATATTCACATATGTATGTCCTAAATTTTCACTTGTAATCTCTTTCATCATATCCGAAAATTTCTTTGAGGTCACAAATATTTTATCCGGAATCGAGGAGAAAGAATTATTTTTTTTTTATCAACAAAAACACGAGCTTATTTAGTCCCCCCTCAGAACACATTCCTGCTTACGCGCCTGCGCAGGACACATCTGAACTGAAAACAAACTGCAAGAAAAGCCTAATAATAGAGTGAGAGCCGTCAACAAAAGAGAGTTGGACCAGCGGAGTGGAACATAAAATACGGAGTCAAAATTGAATTCTCAGATTCTCAAAGCACTTCAACGGAGGTATGCGTGGTGCGGCTTCTTTCAGAAAAATGGTATTTTCTAAGAAAACATACACATACGCCGATGATCTTCTAATTGCCGCAGATGCGTACACAGGGGGGCAAGGGGGCAACTACCCCCCAGGCGCGGCGCGTGGTTTAAGAAGTTTGGGATAGTGACAATTATTTCATATCTGTTTTTGCATACCAAATATTAGTTTAACTTAGCTTTTAAACATATGCCAAAAAAGTGAGGTTTTAAGTTCCACTGTGCTGTGTTATGTGTTTATTTGGTTCCCCCTGGTTGCCCTCCCCCCAGGCGCGGCGCGGTTGAGAATTTTTGGGATAGTGGCAATCATTTCATATGTGTTTTTACATACCAAATATTAGTTTAAATTCGTTTTTACGCATACGCCAAAAAGAAAAGTGAGGTTTTAAGTTCCACTGTGCTGTGTCATGTGTTTACTTGGTTCCCTCCTGGTTGCCCCCCCAGAACACATTCTTGCGTACGCGCCTGCGCAGGACACATCTGGACTGAAAACAAACTTCCAGAAAAGCCTAATAATGGAGTGAGAGCCGTCAACAAAAGAGAGTTGGACCAGCGGAGTGGAACACAAAATAGATGAATACTCCCTAAGAACAATGAACAAATTGAAGTACCAGAATCAGAAACGGAGGAATCAGAAGATTCAGAAGAAGAAGAAGATTTATAGAAGCAGAAAAACAAAAATAGGAGCACAAACAGCAGCGACACAATGCGGCAACATATATTACAAGAAGACCCAGAAGAGGCAGAAGTGCAGAACCAAAAAAAAAAAAGGGAGCTTAAACGCTCCCTCATGATACAATGCGGTAACGCATGTCACAAATACCTACACCTCCCATCCCACATTCCTTTACCATGCGTCATGTGGCACTCGCTGCTGGCAACAAGCATGACCTTAGTCCAACCCAGCGTGGCAGGCCCAGCTGTACAATCCTTGGGAGTGGCAGAAATGCCTACTGCACGCTGGTAAATCAATCAATCAATCAATCATCAACAAAAATACGAGTGAAACCGAGAATAACATTTCGGCTACTAATTCAATCATGTGGGAAATTCGGTAAAACAATTTCACGTCTAAATATCACAAACATGATATACCTATGTCAGTTTGACATTTTTGTTTTAACTAATATTACAGTACCCAGAGGTAAAAAATATGTAAAATTTCGGAATAATCTCATATGTAATGAAAATCTTTCTTCATGGGTTATTACTGTAGTGTAATGACCTGTGCTACGCCACTGGTCCTAATTTGACAAAAAAAGAAATAAAAAAACATATTGGTTGGTAGAGCAAGACCGCCGTTGATACTGGGGAGTCGCAGCCTATCAACGGCCGAACGAGCTAATTACATTTGAAAATTTTACACAGCCACAGAAAAAAAAAGTGGTTGGCCTGCGGACCAGACCAGTGTACCTTATGTATTTGGATCCGCTGAAACCGAATCCGAAGTCAGAATTGTCAGATTGCTTCTTCCATAGGCCAGACCACTTTTTTTTGTTTGTTTTGGAGGTGTTTTTTGGGATTGGGGGTGAAAAACGAGCGAATCTGACAATTCTGACTTCGGATTCGGTTTCAGAAGATCCGAATACATATGGTGCGGGAGCTAAGTGGCGTTTTCGGACACTCATCGTTACAAGCATTTTCTATGCGCTGATTAATTCTATCGAACTTAAATAACGACATAATATACTTCTGGTATATGTCAGCCCGTCGAGTTGGCCATGGTTCAAGATATAAGAATCAGTGAAATTATATCATCATTACAAAGCCAATTTTTTTTTGAGTGTACAAATGTTATGCTTAGAATGAATAAAATAAGATCGCCAGAAAGTGTGGGCCATCAGGGGCGCAACCAGAAAGGTCAAAGAGGTAAAAAAAAACGGAGTTATATAACATCATCGTTACAAACTTTTTTTAGATTGAGCATGTTTATTCAAATGTTTTGTACACAGAAAAAAATTCCCAGAAAGGAACTCCCGTCAGTAAGGCTAGCCAGAAAGAAAATTGTATTTTTTTTCGCATATTTCATCTCAGAACTCTAAACTCATCATTACAAGTTCTGGCTCCTATTTAAAACGTAAATATAAGCTTCTTCAACAATAGAATAGTCTCCCCGTAAAGTTCTGTGTCAACAAAAGTACCATAAGCTCTTAAATACAGGAATTTAACACTTTTGGCTAACTTGACTCCGTACCGTGCCTCAGATGTATGGTATCATTATTACCTTTCTGGTTGCGCCTCCTGACGGCCCACACTTTCTGGCGATCTTTATTCATTCTAAACATAAAATGCGTACACACAAAAAAATGAGCCTTGTAACGATGACATGATTCACTAATTTTTAAGCAGTGTTCGTGATGCTCCTGACAGGAGGTGCCCCGCCAGAAGTCGATTTTATGAATCGTTATCATCTATTAAACCATAAAAATATCTCAAAGTTCATAAACCGATGAGCTGCCGAAAAAGCCACCTAGCTCCCGCTCTAATAAAGATACACTGGTATGGTGCGCAGGCCACTTTTGGGGTGGGGGTGTTTTTCGGGGGTTGGGGTTCAAAAACAAGCCAATCAAAAATTCTGACTTCGGATTCGGTTTCAGCGGGTCCAAATAATAAGGATACACTGATATGGTCCGCTGGCCAGACTACTTTTTGTTTGTTTTGGGGGTGTTTTTTGGGATTGGTGGTGAATAACAAGCGAATCCGATAATTCTGACTTCGGATTCGGTTTCAGAGAGTCAAAATACATAAAAGGATACACTGGTATGTACTGCAGACCAGACCACTTTTTTGGGGGAGTGTTTTTTTGGGGTTAGGGGAATGCTGGGAGACAAGGTTTCTAAAGATATGATACATGGGAACGAATAATTGCTGCGACAGGAGACCCACATAAGCCATTTTGCCGTTGAATAATTGCGAACAATTTAATATTATTGAGTAAAGAATAAAGGTCTGGGCGATAATATAATCAATTAAACATACCTTCTAATGCAACCACACAAATATAAATAATATCTATAACAATTCATATAGGAATTAATAATGTCAGTTGAACAGTTTAGTTACTAGCCATTTGCAAACTTTCTTTTAACAAAACTTTATTCATATAAGTAGTTAAAATAAGGGGAATAATCTAAAATAACATAAATTCGTTATTAGTGAAAATAAATAATATTTCAAGATAATGTTGCCTATTCTTTAATTTAAATCAATTTGAATCATAAGATATATTACATAGTAAAAGGTATCATGTTCAGTTTTTATGTGGTCCGGATACTTGCTCTTACCCGCAACCATTCCTAAAGGACCCCGCACCATTAGCATTGGAAAAATCATTTCGGTGAAATGTTCTTCAAACTTTGGGAATAGGTAAATCAAGGGCTTCCAAACAAAAAATGTCATATGAAGAAATTGATTTAATGCCTTTCCTGCAGTATTACAGTGACTGGAAGTTAAAAATCTTTGAAAAATTAGGAATAATCATTTCGGTAGAATTTTCTTCAAACTTTGGGAAGAGGTAAGTAGTTCAAGGGCTTCCGAATAAACTCTATTCACAAAGTTTGAAGAAAATTCCACATAAATGATTTTTCCTAATTTTTCAAAGATTTTTAACTTCCAGTCACTGTAATTCTGCAGGGAAGGCATTAAATCAATTTTTTCATATGACGTTTTTTGTTTGGAAGCCGTTGAACTATCTATTCTCAAAGTTTGAAGAAAATTCCACCGAAATGATTTTTCCAATGCTAACGGTGCGGGGTCTTTAGATATTTAATATTTGAAAAAAATTATTTTTGAAATGTAGAAAATGTATGTTTTTGGAATCGCTAATTATGAATCTGAAGTCAAAATACAAAAATTCAAAATGGCGGCTCCAATATGGCGGATGGAAATGTTTTCTAAAGTAAGTTTTAAACGAACAAAAAAAATAAGCATCTAGGTGATGCTATGTAAAAAAACGGCATTTTTTAAAAAAATTTAATTACTGGACAATTACAATAACAAAATGGTGACATCTTGTAATAAAAATGTGAAAACGCACATTGTTTCGGCCAGCGATAGGAATATTGACAGACATAACGAAAGTGATGGTGATGATGATAGTATTGATGATAGTGATAGTGCCAATGATAGTGACAGCGATAGTGATAGCGATATTGAGATGCCAAAATATGTCCAAAAGTCGTTTTTAATCTAAACAATGAAAACTGAGTGAGATCTTTTTGATTGATTTTACATGTTGATCACGGAACATTAGGTTGAAAATTAAAATTGGCTGAAAAATTTCAAGATGGTGGAAAAGGCCATGAAGTTAGCACAGTGTGACGTGTCCCTAATGGCAAAATTAAGAACACCCCAAGTATGCCCGAAAGCCCAAAGTGAAGAGCGGGTGTGAATTCGTTTTCTTATTCTGAATTTTAGAATTTTGGGGTGCACCGGTTAAACTACCCTGGGCGCCAGCCAATTGTTAAAATTGACAGAGGTGTATAGGCAAAACTAAATTAAACCTCAAGATAATAGTGAAAAATTTACTAAAAAAATTTAGTGAGTAAGTATATGACAAAGTATATATAGGAATGTATAAAACAAGCTTAAAACTAATTCGTGTATATGTATGAAATGGATAAATAATTGGGACAATAAATATAATACAACATTAAAATTAAACTGACAAACAATAGAGATCAACAACTGTCAGCCACTAATCCTTATGGCAGTTATGTATTATGTCAAACGACCTACTTATCACTTGCCCCGTGTGCCAAGTGTCCATAAGGGTAAGCAGAAGCAGAAAACAACCAATGTGATATAAGACGCAAGTTAATATAACCTCAAATATTCAAATACAGCTGATATAAATATAAAATGCACGCTTTGGAATTTCGTGTAAGCTTTTTACAAAATAAATTAAGCACACTAAACCAGCAACGATTATGTACAATGTATAAAGTAAGTATTTAATTATACACGTCTAATAATAATGTGATGTGTAAAGACATATGACATGATGAAAATTCTATTTTAGCTACAAGTCAAAAGGTGTGGTATATTAATACTCGTTGAACGGCCGTTTATCGAGTTCACATGAAACTTTTAATTATTATAACACATATGGATTTAATCAATCATTATCCAGCGGTATACTATTAGGACGAGACACAAAATTACCATCGACTAAACTAAATATTAATATTATTGAAAGGTAACAAATCCACTATTCTCGTAAACAAGATATGAATAATAAATTGCTTAGTTAACTTGCTTTTTTACTACACCGTGAGCTTTTATAGTAATAACGTAGCACTATCGTTACTTGTAGATATGCTGTACGCTGGTTCTCTGCAACTTCTGGTGGACAACAAAATAAATGCCAAAATTACTTACAATACGTTGGTGATACTTGAGGACAATCCAAGAAAAATTACGGTACTTGCTTACTTCTCGGTTTTACCATGAAACCATGATTAACAGGCGTAAGGCTGATGATCTCCAGGGTGCCCCGAAACAAAACAATGTGTAGGCGATTTCTCTAATATTCTCTTGACTCCAGCCAAAGCAGTTCCAAAATTTATTTACCACAGACAAACAAAATCTAATATATATATGTTTCTACGCAGATCAGCGTACTATGTTTAACAAGGAGATTACGACAAGTTTCATTGAGGTAATAAACAAAAGTACGAGCCTCTTGAAATAGGTATCTCGGAACGAGCCTAAAAATATAATTCCGTTTAGGTATCGAATTATATGAAATTTATATCAAAATTGATAGGGAAAATTAAATAAGACATACCTTAGTTTGTTATTAGGCGTTTTTCCCAAAAATTGTTAAAATTAAGGAAGATGTTCTTCACAATTTTTAAATTGCCAGCATGGCTGCTCTTTCTTGGACAAAAAGGCCCTTTTTTGTTAGCTTTTTACTTTTCAGCAAAAAATTCTGTTTGCCAACTTAAATTAATTACTAAGAGAATCCACTATGTTTGAAACTTGAATTTAAAAGAAAGATAATAAAATAATAGTAACTATCTGTATGTGATAATAAAATTGTCTGCCTTAGCTGTAAATAATACCTTAATAACAAAATACATTTTAGCCTACAAATTGTTCCTTTTCAGGTACCAAAAGAAAATTAAATTTGGCAAGAAAATTCCTACAACCTTTCTTTGAGCCCCTGACATGATTTAGGGAAATAGTTTTCATATTAAGAACAATAATAAGTAAATCGAAGCTCTACACTCTTAGACAAAATACTTAATCTTAATATAGGTATTACTGGTTGCATACCTAAGAGGATATAAGAATATTATTCCACCAAATGTGAATAATATGGGTTGTAAATTTTTATTATACAGGGGAATCAAAATGTAACTGTTACAACAGTCATATGCAGAATTACTTCCAGATTCAAAAAATTCAAAAATATACATGTAAAAATTAAAAGTAGGAGTCATTTCCGGCAAAATCGAAAGTCGTAGATTTATAATTTAAAATGCATTTTCTTCTAAAGCAAGTGCTATAGACGGACGAAAAAATTTTAGAATTATATCATTTTAAATACTAACTACTTGCAGTAACAAAAAAATGAGAAGAACGCATTCCTTCTGACACAACTTCTTTTACTTCCACGTCCAGTGGAAGTATAGTAACGACAAAAAAAATTTTAAAAATTTTTATTGTCCAAATAGGCTTAAAATGTCATGAAACTTCGAGATTTTAAGTTTGAGCGAAAAAAAAATTCTGTCTGTCTGTCGGTCTGTCTGTAAGTTTTTTTGTGCGCACGTTTACTCTGGAACCGTTTAAGATATTGACTTGAAATTTGCTACACATATGTACTTTAACGAGATCTAGAACTGGATTATATTTTCATCTTGTTCCGTCGAAGGGTTGGGGGATAAATTGGGGTAAATTTGGGGTAAATGGGTAAATCAAGCAGGTAAGAGTCCATGAAATTGGTATTTAGTATATACAAGAGAAGCTGAGGTCTCAAAAAAATTTTTGGCATTAGCCACCCCCATTACCACCCCCACCTCCTTATTAAAGGGGATGAAAAAAAATGTGATTTAGTGCATGTACAGGAACCAGAAACCTCAAAATATTTTTTTACTTCATCCACCCCCCACTACCACCCCCCTATCACCACCCCCACCCCACTACTGATGTGGGGTATCGTTTAATCACTTGCTAAATAAACTTAAGAATTCAAAAAGAGACATTATTATTAATGGTGATTTTAACATAAAATTTGATACTACTGATAGGAAATACTTGAAATTCCACGATTTAATAAATTCGTTTTCTTTCCAGCACACTATCTCTGAAAATACGAGACAAAAAAACTGCTTAGATAATATTCTAATAAATTTAAGTAATAAATATAAGACGGAGGTATTTGACCCAGGTTTATCGGATCATAAGGCAGTTAATATTATTTTAACAATTGAGAATAATATTCAGCCAGTAAATACTATTACATTTAGAAAAATTACTGACGAAGGTATGTTTCTATTATATAATAACTTGGAGACAGTTGATTGGAGTTGGGTGAGTACAGCAAACAATAATGTCAATCTTAATGTAAATGAAAAATTTAGACTTTTCCTGGAAATTTTAAATGAAAATATTGATAAGGCTTTTCCGCAAACTGAAATAAAAATAAACAAGAAGAGAAAAGCTAAAAAAGAATGGTTTACCTCAAATTTGCATAAAATGAGGGAAAATGTATGCTTACTTAGTGAATTATATAACAACTTCCCAGATGTGAAATTAAAAGAACACCTAAAAAAGTACAAAGCAGAATACACACGTCAAATAAGTATTACTAAAAGTAATTACTATGATAATATATTACACAAAAATGGAAACACTCCAAAGACTTTCTGGAATATCATAAACCAAAATAGGCAACAAAATAAAAAAATCCTAAATACCGAGTTAAATGTAGAAGACATGAATAATTATTTCATAAACGTAGCTGAAAATATTACACAAAACTTACCTGTAGTAAATAGTGTTTATACAGATTTTTTTTCAAACAATGATACTGAAGCAAATGTACCAAATTTCAAATTTAATGCAGTTAGTATAAATACAGTACGTGATGTAATTAATAAAATGAAAAATAAAAGTAGTAAAGATCACTACAATATGTCAATAAATATAATAAAAAACATTAAAAACCTTATAGTTGTACACCTTACTAGTCTAATCAATCAATGCATTAGCGCAGGTGTTTATCCAGATGTCCTAAAGGTCACAAAGGTGGTACCAATTCATAAAGGAGGTTCTTTAAATAACAATAACTTTCGACCTATCTCTCTTGTTCCTGTATTATCAAAAATTTTCGAAACATGTTTAAAAAATCAAATAACACACCATTTTGAAGATAATAATTTATATTATTTTAAACAATTTGGTTTTCGAGCAAAAATGACCACAAATGACGCAATTATTTACTTAATGGACAAAATTGTCAAAGGAAATGAGAATAGGGATTATGTCGGGGTAACCTTTTGTGACCTTCAAAAGGCTTTTGATTGTGTTTCTCATCAAATTCTAATAGACAAATTAAAACTTTATAAATTTGACATGATCAGCTGCAACTTAATAGAATCATTTCTAAAGCATAGACAGCAGTACATAAGCATAAGTAATACTAACTCGACATCCCAGTACATAAAGAGCGGAGTGCCACAGGGATCGGTCTTAGGACCAACTCTATTTTTAATTTACGTAAATGACCTAAGTAAGTCTGTACCTGATGTTGACTTGGTATTATTTGCAGACGATACCACACTCCTGGTATCAGACAATAAATTGGATGCTGTTCAGAGGCAAATAGATGAAGCTAAGTTAAATGCTTTAGAATGGTTCTCATCAAATAAATTGTCACTAAACGAGCATAAAACTACAAATATGATTTTCAGTCATAGGCCAATTGAAAATTATAATAACCCAGAAAAAGTAAAATTTCTAGGCGTTTTTCTTGACCCAAATCTCAACTGGTTCCACCATGTTGATTACACAGCAAAAAAGATATCAAAAAATATATTCTTGCTAAGAAACTTGAAAAACATTGTAACTTTTAAAATTTTATTAACGGCCTATTACTCGCTAATTGTCCCATATGACTTATGGTCTGATAAACTGGGCCCATGCCCCGCAAGCTAACAGAATTTTCGGGTTACAAAGGAAAACTCTCAGGATAATTACAAATCGTGGATATAGAGAGGATGTAAGAGATCAATTTATTGAGTTGGGAATTTTAACATTTCCGTCATTATACATTTTTCATTGCCTGATATATATTTACAAAAACATAAACCAATATAAAAAACATGAGGATATTCACAAATACAACACGAGGACTCAACATAACTTAGTGATAGATTTTAATAGGCTTAAGTCAAGTGATTGTGGCTTTAATTGTTACGGCCCTAAATTTTTTAATAAAATTCCAAATTGGGTGAAAGCCTTACCAGAGGTGAAATATAAACAGTTAATAAAAAAATTTTTAATAAAAGAATGTTTCTATAGTATACATGAATTTTTAAATTTTAATGGCACCGAAGCCAAAATAATGGACAACAATTTTATATAAATTTTATATAAATTTACAGTATATTTTATTGTGTATATTTGTGTATGTGTACAAATATTTTGTATGTATATTTGAAATATTTTTAATTATTTATGTTATTTTACAATTTATTTATCCTATATTATATATTTTATAAGTGACATTGCATAATATTATGACAATTTCTATATTTCTATATTTGACTTGTGTAAAACTGTATTGTTAAAGCACCAATAAATTTGATTTGATTTGATTTGATTTGATTTATGGGTTTTTGGGGTAGAGGATTTCAAATATTATATTATTAAAGTTCCATAAACAATTATTTTCACATACAAAGTTTTTTCGTTGTGAGTGACTTGGATAGAGAATCTGGATGTGGAAGTAGTGATTCCTTGGGCAGCGGTTTTTTTTATGCTATAAACAGAGTCAAGAATCATTTGAAAGTTAATTTTGTCATTAGTATCTTTCATGTAAGTGCCATAGTTTCTGAAATGTTTAGTATTTAAAGTAAAAACCTCGTTCGGATGTCATTTTTATACTTCCAGATATCCGAAAATATTAATTCTACAGAAATGATGAAAAATCGAAATTCATCCTCAGTTTAGAAGTTTTCTAAATTTTCTCCAACATGTTTTCGCCAAATGTAATACTTTTCGAGTTATTTGATGAAAACCATTTTGAAATACCTCTTTTTTTCAAGCTAAAATATCATTTTTCAAGTTGTCATATCTTAAAGACAATAAATTTTTATGAAAAGTTGCATAGAACCTTTTCTTTTTAAAATTTGATTCTAATTTAAGTCCAATGTTATTGTTTTTTCTTAGGTGGAAAGGGATGTGGCATTCACCCTATATGAATTAGCAAGCCCCAACATAATATATAAACTTTTCTGTGATGCATTTACTATTTATTTGTGAAGAAATAAAGAAATCTAATTCATATGACATTATTCTGATGCGTAAACTAGGTCTTTAAACTTAAAATGTAATAGTTGTTTGGTTTTATGAGACTTGGGTGGCCCGCTGTACAATTAACAAGATAATTGCAACGGTATTTTAAAATATTGACTTACGCCTGATGAGTTGACGCAGAGCATGATTAGTAAGGAAACATCCGATTTCCTGCCGTATTTTCCAAAATTAGCATTTCGCGTTTCTCCGAAAAGCTGCAAGTCTGGTAATAAATCTGCAATGTCATTGTTCGATGGCCAGATTCCAAATAGGGACATTCTTCTCGTGCTCAGAATAATGCCTCGGATTTTAACATTTTAAACGGCGTTCGCAAAAAATGTCCAACTGTCAACGACTGGCCGACTGAATCGCGAAAACCAACATGTATTTGCATAAGAATGTTGTATTTAGGCTTTCTGTTTATTTTTATACTTTATTTGGTTTGGGTTATACTTAGACTATTTACTTATTTGCTTAAATTTTGCGTCAAACACAAATACTTACGTTAGAAGGGATTTTTTTTTTAGTGTAAATAAGATTATCTATGCTAAGTTCATTCAACATTTTGAGTGCAAATAGCAACCACTAATTTCTGCGTAAAAACCCGGAATTACCTGCATAGAAATTTGCATACTACGAAATGTTTTTAGGATTCGAAATAAACCCAAGAGATAATGAACATAGAGTGCGTCTCAAAAGTTTGGAATAAAATTCATATTTTTCTATTATATTGGTTGATTTCCAAAAAACGCAAAAACAAGTCAATTGGTATACAAAAATTTTCACTTTTCTGCAGTATTTTAAAATTTTTTCCGCCATGTTTTACCGAGCCGATTTTTTTTTATGGAACTTCTTACGTTTTTAATGATAAAAATTGATAGTTCTCTCAGGATATAAGGATATACCTACTTCTCTACCAAAGTTATCGAGAAAATGCAGACTAGTAATTATAAATATCAAATGAATAAAGCTGAAAATATTATAAAAAAAGAGATTTCGTTCATTTTTGGCAACTTAATAGTAAATGCATCAAATAAAAATTGTCTAGATTATGCTGGGGTTTGCTAATTTATAAGGGGTGGATGCCACCTCTTTTCAGGGGGTGACACTTAAAAAAAAGCTTGAAAAAAGACTACAATAACAAATTATTTTGAAATGATTTTTGTCAAGTAACTCAAAAAGTACATTGAGCGAAAACGTGCTAGAGACAAATAAGAGAGGCACTAAATTGAAGACGAATTTCGCTTTTCTCTAATTTCTGTAGAATTAATAACTCGCTGATCTGAAAGTATCAAGATGGCATTCAAACGTTTATAAGATGAACTATTTAGTTTACGTAATATGTTAAATATCTCGGAAACTATAGCACTTACGTCAAAAGTGGTAACGACCAAAATGAAAGACTATTAATTAGGTTTTCAAATTATTTTTTTTACAATTTCTATAGCATAGAAAACAAAGAAGTTATGACAGAAACAATGCGGTTCTTCACATTCTTTTAATAAAAACGTCACCATTTTGTTACTGTAAGTAGTCAGTAATTAAAAAAATATATTCTCATATACTCTTTTTGTTAACATATAGTAGACCTAGATGCTCAAACTTTTTCGTCAGTTTACATTACTTGTTTTATAAAAATATTGCATTTTAAACTATAAAGAGATTTTCGATGAATCGTAAAATTATTATTTCTTTGCAAATATCTCAATAAATATTTTAGGGAAAAAATAGTGAACATCAAAAGTAAATAATGTTATAAACCGAGAATGACTTTTGTTTTTCTTTATATTTATGTAGTGATAATTTTGGAGATATTTAAATTTACAAATGGTATCTGAACGTTTATAGGGCGAAGTATTTAGTTTAAATGTTAAATATCTAAGCAAGAATGACACTTTCATAAAAAATCCTGAGAACAGAATTAATAGTATATTACGTAATGAGTTTTGTAAGAAGCATATTACGCACGAATGGAAAAGTTACGTACGAAGCCGCGTAGCGGCGAGTGCGTATTTCCATGAGTGCGTAATTGCTTTACAACTCGAATTATGTACTATACTTTACCCACGATCATATTTATTTATTTATTTAGTAAAATCTGGATTTAGTTTACTTGTCAACAATATTATTCAACAAATATTAGGTCAGTTCTGACAGCGTTTGAAAATTACGTAGGCGCATTTGTTTTTTTAAACCCCACATCAGCGAACTAAGCCACCTATATTTGCGTGTCCCGTGCGTTTTGTTTACCGTGCGATTTGTTTACAGTGCGTTTTGTTTACAATATGTAAAGTTCAACTTACATAGATGGCAGGTAGTGTGTTTTTTACTGTTTACAGTAGTGATCGTAGGTAAAGATAATTAATCAATTTTAAAACGATTTTCTGCTTGTTTATATATCATGATATAAAGAAATATTTGCCGAAACAATGTGCGCTTTCACATTTTCTTTAACAAAATGTTGCCATTTTGTTATTGTAATTGTTCAATAATTAATTTTTTTTTCAAAAATGCTCTTTTTCGCTAATATAGAAGCTGAATTTTCTATGCTCGTTTAAAACACATGCTTTAGAAAAATTTACATCCGTCAACTTTAATTTTGACTTCAGATTCGTAATCAGCAATCCCAAAAATATAAATATCCTACGTTTCAAAAATAAACCAGTAACACTTTTTCAAATATTAAATATATAAATTTGGGAGTGGTCTTCATCCTTTCAGGGTAAGAGTACGTGTCTGGACCATATAGAAACTGAAGATGATGCCTTTTACTATAATAGTATCCCATAAAGGAAAAGTATCATTACATATAAGATTATTTCGAAATTTTACATAGTTTTTACCACTATGTACAGGGTGATTAACCATAAATGTCCCCACTTTAACTTGGTTATTTCTGGACCGATTCGAGAATTTTAAAAATCAGATCAAATCATTTTCCAGTAAGCTTTTATACGTCATATTGAGAAAATAATGACGTCCAAATCTAACCATATACAGGGTGTAACTTGGTATTTTTAAATGGAACACTCTGTATCTAACTAGAGAATCGTAATCCTCGTTTTTCTCCGATTTCAAAAATATAATATTTCACATGGTTATCTTCTGTAGTTTTTCTAATATTTACAATAATATCGATGAATTGAAGGAAAAAATCATTGAAGTAATTGATCTCATCAATACAAGCAATATTTTAGAAAATCTGTCCAGAAATATATCGCAAAAAAAGTCATCCTTCATAAAAAGTTTTGCTTATCGTGAAAAGTCATTAGCCATACTCAGACTTTCAAAATAACATACAGGGTGGTTAGCAAATAAGGAAACGTGAATTTGTGCCAAGAGTAAAGTATTAGTTTTTTGAGAGGAATATAACAATGTTACTGAAAGAAGTTGTTTCTAATGTTAATAGTAGTCCATGAAATTTGAACGTCGTATCTGAGAGTTGATATTTTTGCGAAAATTATGATTAAAGTAATTTTATGAATTTAACGAAAGCACATAATTCATTGAATAAAATAATAACAAAACTATTATATGTGTTGTATCCATTACAACATACACTGACATTTATTTATAAAAAGGTCCTTGTCAGAGATTTTTTTAAGTAATGTTGACTCTAGAACAATGAATTTATTTCGGTATCGATGAAATATCGTACAAATATGCAATTGAACTTTTCAATAGAAAATATCCCGAGGTGTACGTTTCAGTGAACTGTGTTCGAAGCACCATTTTATTCTTAACAACTGCCTAAATTTGAAAGTAATAGATCTCAAAGCGAATTCTGCTTGCCCAATAATAAGATGATCGCATGATGTGTTGAATTCGTATAATATTGATGATTATTGCTTTTCTTACTGCAACTGAAAGGTAAATATTTAGTTTTGTCAAACTCATCTCATCAAACCAAGTTTTAATGTCTTGTAACTCTTGTTCTGCAACTTCTTTTACTTCAGTGCAAGAGTTAGCTGTAAACTGAATCACAGTGTCATCTACAAAGGATGAGATATTTCAATTTAAGTTTAGTTTGAAAAGACGTTTATGTACACCGAGAATGAAATTGGGCCAAGAACCGTACTTTGAGGTACGCCGAAATAGATTATCGCCTCCAAATTGTTCTCCAATTATAACTTTTTGAACTCTATTCGTTAAGCAAGTATTCACCAAACTAAGAGCTACCCCCCGAAAGCCAAATTCTTCGAGCACTTCAATCGGTTTTCATGACTATGTTGGAGGCCCTAGTAAGATTAAGAAAGACAAAAATCATGACTATTTTTGTCTAACTCTTCATACACTTTGTTTATTAAGTATACAATGGCATCCCCTGTGGATATCCCCTCTCTAAAACCAAACTGTTTATTTGACAGTAGTTTATGCGTTTCCGAGTATGACACTTTTCTTTTTTATGATATTCTCCATTATTTTAGCTAGGGATATAGGGCGATTGTTTGGAATTAGCCTACACTCTCCTTTCTTGGAAACAGTGTCTTCTTTAAATGCAAATAGAATGTGTCCTTGCTAAAAAATATTATTTATTATATGGGTAAGAGGAGCTTAGACTATTTCTGAAATTAGTTTTAATACCTTGATTATTATAAGGTCATTTACAGGCAATTTATTTAATCTTAACTCTTGTAAGCAGCTTTGTGCTACATACTAATCAGTAGTGTGAAAAAACATATTTTGATTAACAATATCCCTTTATAACATAGATTTATTTGGATTTTTTTTTGTCTCCATTGCCATTTTTTTTCAATATGAACACAATAATTGTAATATCCAAGACTCTACATAATTAATATGATTCATGAGGAAGCTAGTACAAAATTATTATTAAAGATCGTAGACCGTATGCAATGTGTGTGTATTTATGCAAAATATTTACCAACTAAATTAAAATAATGAATGTTGCGCTATTTCTGACAGCGTGTATATTATTTTAAATTTATGGGTAAAATAATAAGGCGCTGACAATTAAAATAAACAAATTTTACGGCCTGTTTTACTAGTCGTTAAACGCCCCATGTGTGTATATTGAAAATATATCTAAAACCCTAAATGTTTCGAGTTTAGTGAGCTTAGAGCATAGTTATATCTATTTTAATTCTGGGAGACTCTAAAACGTTTAAAACAAGTTCACGAATTCATAAATCTGTCACTATGTTTGGAATGTTTAAAAATGTCTCTTTCAAGTGAAAGTCCTACACCGAGATTGAAGAAACCATTGGGTTAAGCTTAAATCATAGGAAAAAGATTTAAAAAATTATGGTTCCACTACATATTACATATTTAATATTTAACCCGCCGACAAATCCGGTGTCGAAGGTAGGGATCGAACTCAGTGAAAGGAAAGGGAAGTGGGACCAGGTCGCAACCGGCTATCGTGGCAAGCTCTGACCTCAATGCCACTGATTACGGCAAAGATTTACATTGACATATGAGTCAAATTGGTCACCTACGTCTAACGGAGTAACAGTGCTTGAAGATAAAAAGAAGAAGAAGAAAATAAATGGTGTCTAAGATATTCAAAGCTGACAGAACATGTGATGTGGTCATCTTACATAAAGAGCTCGTCAGAGGGTCTTAGTGTCAATCCGGGGAAAACAGTTATTGTTCCATTCACCAAAAGGAGAAAAACTAAATTTTTTATGTTATGTTAAATGGAACAGTGAAGTCAAGTATCGAGGAGTGATCCTGGACCAGAAATTTACCTGGAACTTGCACTTAGAAAGGACAATTACCAAAGCAACGACGGGTATTTGGAAGTGCCGTAGGCTGTTTGGATAGACTTGGGGTCTGAAGTCAAAAACGATACATTGGTTCTACCTTTCGGTTGTCAGACCCATGGTAACCTATGCATTATGTCTATGGTGGCCAAAAACAGAAAAGAAAACAGCACAAGGAAAGTTGCAGGAACTGCAACGCCTTGCCTGTTTAGGGACTACATGAGCAATGCGCTCCTGTCCCACAGCAGCTATGGAGGCAATGCTTACTTCCTCTGTGTTTGCATGTAAGGAAGGAGGCAGCACTTAGTGCCACTAAGGCTGCATCAGGCACTTAAATTCAGACTAGGCGACCTGGTCGGTCACTCAAGAATTCTGGAGCTAATCCAATTTGAATTCATGACCAAACCTACCGACTCAATGCCAATCAAGCATGACTTTGACTGCCTGTTTGACGTGCTGATTGAAAGCCGTCAGGTGAGTAGAGTCGGGGTACTGCGGTTGGGGAAAGAGTCGCACATCTGGTACACAATGGTTCCCTAATAGACGAAGGTGTGGGCGTAGCGAGTGTGGTGTGGGCATAGCGGGGCCTAAATGCAGGTTATCTAAAGCCCTTGGTAACACCACAACCATCTTCCAGGCAGAAATCTATGCTATATATCAGGTGCCCAGGAATTCCTAAACAGAGGCACTCGAAGGGCAAAGATATATATACTTTCAGACAGCCAAGCAGCACTAAAGGCTCTCAGGTCCTATACTTTCGAGTCTACAATTGCCTTGGAATGCAGACAATCCCTGAAGCAACTGACAAAAAACAACAAGGTTACCTTGGTGTGGGTGCAAGGGCATGAGGGAATAGAAGGCAACGAATTAGCTGACACCTTTGCAAGAAAAGGAGCTGAATCCCCATTTTTTGGACCCGAACCGTTCTGTGGTCTATCTAAGGAACACATGAAGGAGGAGATCCAGAAATGGGAAAAGAAACAAAAGAAGTCCTACTGGAGGAATACTCCAGGCCAAAAACAAGCGAAAAGGTTTATAACCTATTCAACAAAGAATGCCAAAAGGCTTCTCGAAATTGAAAAGTCCAACCTAAGGCTGATCACAGGCCTTCTAATTGGCCATTGCCCCTTGAGATATCATCTCAAGAACATGGGTATGGCAGAAGATGACAAATGCAGATACTGTGAAGATGCAACTGAGACTGCAGAATATATACTTTGTGAATACAAGGTATTAATCCGAATTAGGCTAAAGTACCTAGAACAGTCGGAATTAACGCCTAAAGACATAGGGAAATTAGCTCCCAGGAAAATCACAAGCTTTGCAAAAAGTCTTGGAATCCTGGGCAATAACTAGTTGTAGAGTAATTCACAAACAACCTTTTAGGTCGAGGTGAAGAAAGGCCAACTCATGACCAAGCGATCCCATAAACAATCTACAATCTACATAAAGAGCTTCTAGGCTCTAAAATATTGCCAATATATTAAAAAACAACAGATTTATCTTGGTTTTATTAGTGTTTTATAATGGCCACCTCATAAATCAACGATTCAGGCCACTTAAAGTTAATTTTCTCTTAAAGGAAGTATTAAAAAAGCATTCAAGAATTTGAATTAAAACTAAATTATCTTAAAACATAAAAAACTAAAGAATATTGTTAGTTTATGACTGTCTTATTAAGGTATTTGTCAAGTCATCAATAGAATTTGAGTAAAGATTGAGATTTTGTTGCTTGGAATATTAGATATTACATATTACATATTTGAAAGAATTCAGACACACATCTATTACCCATTGCCAGTGTCGAAATTGGGAAACGAACCAGTGAAAGAAATGGTGAAAAATAAAGAGGACCAGATCGCAGCCGAATATCGTGGTAAGTCTTGAACTCGGTGCCACTGTTTACGGCAACGATTAACAGGGTCATAAGTCAGATCAGTTACCTACGGCTAATGGACAAACGGCACTTGAATAGGAGCAAGAAGAAAATTAATAGCGTATACGATATTCACTGTTGACAAAACAATAATGATGAGCTGGTCTTACATAAATGAATTTCTGTTCTCTAAAATATAGTCAAAAAGTCATTAACAAATTAACAGAATATAGAGGTTTCAATATGCTACCTTGTGGTTGTATTTATTTTTTGTAATTTATAAGTTAAAATATCTTATTGCACTTGTTTAATCTAGTTGGTAATTATCAGTGGTGTCGTCTAAAGCTGGCTTGGTCCACCCTTTGACCCACCCCGACTCATTCTGGGAAAACCATATGTTATATATAAATCATCTCGTAATCACTGGAATTACAAACAAAATTATTAACACACTAAATGATTAGTCAAAATCATTTTAAAATTAAAATTTAGGCGCTATTTCTTTACGTTTTGAAAACTCTGAAAGTTGGGTATATTTATAGCCTGTTTTATGATGAAATCTGATTCGTGATGATGCAAGCTTCATTTTGATACCAAATAGGTGCATATAATTATATTATTTATATGACTTTTACAGACTTTTATCAAATATGGAAAGTTTCTTCAACCCAGCTCTGCTTTTAACTATCTATGATCGTTAGCATTTTTGACGTAAGTGCCGTGGTTTCTAAGATATTTAACGTTTAAACTAAATACTTTGTCTGCTTATAAACATATGGATGCCATCTTGATGACGTCATAACTATGTACTCTTACACTAAGAGTGCGACAGCAGACATTTTCCTACTCAAAAAAAACTTATTGAACATGTTTTTGCCTGTTGTTGTTGTCATAACCCAGCTCAGTTCGGCGAAAATCATTATTTAACAAATTGTTTTATTTTGGCTTGCCTACTAAAACGCATTTATTTTAATAAAGACGATTTATTATTATTATATTTTGGAGCGTACTCCCAGTTTTATTTGTTTTATTTTGAAAGTCGGTAAGGTAAAACAAAAAAAATCAAACACAATTAAAAGGTCTCAAATAATTACGAAATACTAAAGTATTCTAATAAAGACCTTCCATCACATGTCTAGGTTATATAAAACTTCGTTTACACGTTCCTATCCCATAGTACCTAAATTTTGTCACTTCAGGATTAGTATAAACGGATTATATTTCCAAAAGATACACCCGTCCCTCCTTATTTTCATTTATTCTTTACCAGGTGGTCCCTACGTGGGTTAAACTCCATTTATGGCCGACTAGATTAACTTTGCCATGTTTATTCAACCCCCTGCCGTTTCTGAAATATCGGCCAGCTCTGTGGACTTACCTGTCCCGATGTTATATAGATTTAAATTTTTAAATGTTAGACAGATATTTATGATGCCCAGACAAAACCTTTATTGTCATCTTTTAAATCTCTTATCAAAACAGGATCACAACGGCGAACAATGTTAGAAAGTTTTTGTGTTGGACTGAAAGTGCACTGACGGGTGAAATTTTTAGATTTCATGCGGGATAACAAGGGCAATTTTTGTTGTGTAGAATTTAGGTATAAGTGGCGTTAAATTATTGAAACAATTTTGAAATATCAAAAATATATCCAACGTAACTCAATCTTATAAGACATATTGGCAGATCAACACAGGGAGCTAATGAAGATTTAGCTCAGTACCTACGTGTGTTATCTGAGGTACAGTGTTACAAAAGGGACTGAACATACTATATTTTTTTAAATATTTTCTGGATTGTATGTTTTCAATTTTCGTGTTGGGATCTAATATCTAGTGGCAAAAATAGAAGTATATAGGGTGTTTCATTTTGGCCTTCTATTAGAAAGATATGAGGGAAAAGAAATATTATAGAGCTGAAAATTTAGCAGTAGCCTTAACTGGATAGGAACTATTCAACGAAAATATTTTCAAAATTGTGTTATTTCAGGTTGTTCCAGAAGTGACCCGAAATTTGTTATTTTAAATAAAGTGCTCCATTATTAGTTGTTTTTTAGATACTATTGAAAATTTAAACGATGTTTCGTTAAAGGAAAAATTAATATTTTCCCAAAATTTTGACAGAGTTTAACTTTAAGATTAATGTCACACTAACAATAATTAACAACATTGATTTTTTTATGAGGGTAAGACAAGGTACAATATGCACAAAAATATTGAAATATCCGCCAAACAGTTTTTAAAATTAATGACAGTATGTTGACCGTACAAAAATAGCAAAAAGTCATTTTTTTAAATAGCACCTAACTAAATACATTATTCGATAGAGAAAGAAAATGTACATACTATATACAAAATGTATGGTTCTTTAGATAGTTGCGATTTTCGGTGTTATTAATGATAATTGAGAGTAGGCTTTGACGTCAAAATAAAACAACAAATGACATATTATATATATACCGTGTGTGTAGTCGCGGGCTAGGCATGGGGAGTAAGAATTACAACATCGCGTGTGTCAGCTGGCTGAAATGAAATAACAGAGCTGGGATGCTCCACCGACGGACGAATTTACGGCTGCCGGTGTTGTCATATCTCTCGCGCTACGTGAATGTACATGCCTAATGGGAAATTACACGCAGGTCCGCAGCGAGGAATAGAATTGTGCGAAATGATATTAATCCGCACACAACAAGACCCCCAATTTTTAGAAAAAAAATATTTGTTTTGATGAGACAAAGTAAGGTATTTTCAATCGCAGAAATTCGCATTTCAAAATCCTATACGTACCTACACGACCTAGAAACTTTCAGTACAAATTCAGTTTCAATGTGTTTTGTTTGTTAACGGACAATAAATTGTGTTACGTTTATGACGAAAATTTGAATGGACCAAGACATTTAGAGATTTTAAGAACTGTTCTAACCAACTTTTTAGATAACTAAGCTGTTTATAAATATTTCTTATGTTGGTACCAATAGAGCTCCAGGTCTACTAGACTAGCTAGTAAGGAATTGGATCAACTATTCGAAGATAGGTGAATAAGCCATTTGGTATCATGGATTTGGCCTGATAAGTCTCCTGACTTGACACCAAGAATTTTTATCTGTGTCGCTGTATGAAGAGTGAGGTCTATAGAACCCCGAAAGAGAACAGAGAGGAACTGTTGTATAGAATTAGGAGAGCATTTGAAGGTTAGGACTCCAATGAAATTCGAAATGCTATTTACATTCATTGAATACAAGGATTCTAAAGTGTTTAGAGGTTAATGGAAAACATATTGAACAGTTTAATTTATATTTAATTTCATTGATAAAATTAGAAAATAGCAAATATCTGAAGAATCATACACTTTGGATATAGCAACGTGAGACATTGTTAGATGAAAATTTTTTTCTCTATCGAATGATGTATTTAGTTAGGTATTGTGCTATTTAAAAATGTGTATTTGTTGTTTCTGTGTAGTCGACATGTCATTAATTTTAGAAACTTTTTAGTGGATAAAAAATTAACGTGTCGTCAATTATTGTCTGAGTATAATGATATATTAATTTTTTCTCTCAAAATTTTAGGATAAAAATTAATATATCAGAAAATATTAATTTTAGGTTTAGGTTAGGGAATCTTTAACGAAATGCTGATGGACAATTTTTATTCTTCATTTGTGGAAAAGATCTTTTTAACTATATACTTGCAGCAATTATTTCTTACGTTAAAGTATTTTCGGCTAGAGTAGTGATATGAATTTCCATCCGGTAATAATGTTTTAATTTTAATAATTAGACATAACTTTCAGCAAAAGGTAAGTTTTTATAGCTCACAGCTTTAAATTAAATTTTAATAATATTACAAATAATTACTTCAATATAAATCTTTAAGTTTACTCTTGTTCTATTCTATTTAGGTATTTATACCTACCCTTCAGATATCCAAGTCCCAGCTAATAACCTCAAGCTAGTCTCGACAACTGTTTTATGATCTTCTAAGGCTGCTAACGATGCTAGTTTCTCACATTTTGAAGCACCTGAGTCAGCATAATATACTGAAAAAAAAAAATTCTAAATTAATATCAAAAAAGATACTTATTTTAAAATCATTTTTATTTATTATTTTCAGATCTGGTTTCTACTCCGAAAATTTTACAGTAACAAATAAGTAAACAAAAAGTGAATAAATGGTTAGCTGATAATCTCTAGTGCACATTTAAAGGAAAAAACTAAAAAGGTTTATCATCAAAAATAAATTATCAATTCTGAAAATCAATGTCAATCTGGTGAGAACATTATTTTCGAATTATATAATCGTAATAACGACAATAATAATATAGTAATAAACAAGAATGGAATTCGGTGTTAAGTTCCTAAAGCAATGTTTTCATTTTTTAATGATTTTTTTATTAAAACACCTAAAAATATAATCGGTCAAATTCCGATGAAGTAAAAAAATATTTTGAGATGTTTGGTTCTTGTACACACACTAAATCACAATTTCTTTCATCCCCTTTAATAATGGGGTGGGGGTGGTAATGAGGGTAGCTAATACCAAAAATTTTTTTGAGACTTTAGCTTCTCTTGTATATACTAAATACCAATTTTATGGAGTCTTACCTTCTTGATTTCCCTATTTATCCCCCATACCCCAATTTATCCCACAACGCTTCGACGGAATAAAATGAAAATATAATCTAGTTCCAGATCCCGTTAAAGTACATACCTGTACCAGATTTCAAGTCAATATCTTAAACGGTTCCAGAGTAATCGTGCGCACAAAAAAAGTTACAGATAGACACAGCTGATAGACCGACAGACAGACCGACAGAAATTTTTTTTTGCCCAAACTTAAAATCTCGACGTTTCATGACATTCTAAGCCTATTTGAAGAATAAAAATTTTCAAGAATTTTTTTGCCGTTACTATACTTCCACTGGATGTGGAAGTAAAAACCGCTGCCCACGGAATCACTACTTCCACATCCAGATTTTCTATCCAAGTCACTCACAACGAAAAAATGTTGTATGTGGAAATAATTGTTTACGGAATTTTAATAATATAATATTTGAAATTCTCTACCACAAAAGCTCATAAAACGATACCCCAAATACCAATTTTATGGACTCTTACCTGCTTGATTTACCTATTTACCCCAAATTTACCCCGATTTACCTCCCCCCCCCCAACCCTTCGACGAAACAAGATGAAAATATAATCTAGTTCTAGATCTCATTAAGGTACATATGTGTACTAAATTTCAAGTCAATATCTCAAACGGTTCCAGAGTAAACGTGCGCACAAAAAAGTTACAGACAGACCAACCCTCAAACTTAAAATCTCAACTTTTCATGACATTCTAAGCCTATTTGAACAATAAATATTTTTGAAAAATTTTTTGTCGTTACTACTACTGGATGTCGAAGTAAAATAAGAAATCATCTGCTACAGATGATGTTCCAATGTTTACAAACAAATTTTTGTTAACTGAAGCAATTACATATCTGTCCTTTGAATTCGGAATATTTCCTGATATCCGAAAACTGAAAAAGTTGTATACCTGTTTTTAAGAAAAGCGACCCAAAGTCTTTAGAAATGTATGTTACAGCGTCTTTACAGTTTCCTAAAATACTTGAATATTGTTTTACGGATACAAATATTTGTATTCCAATCAGTACATATCATTATATAGAAGTCGACAGTCACCAGACGACAGTGAGCTTTTGGGACTTGGTGAGGGGGGGGGATCATTTGTGAATGTATTGGTGAATTGTCAGTATGTTGCGCGACCGGAGTTTGCCGCCATCTTGAAAAAATGGTTAAGAACTGTTTTTGTTTTAAATATCTCGGCTTCTTGGAGATTACACAGACTGACGACAGACTGATGACAAAGTGACAGTGACTTTTTTTTCAAATCAGTATGCAGGACTTTATACTTAAGCAGTCGAATACTCTTTGAAATAAAGAGAAATAAACTGTTTTGATAACACTTTCAGGCAATTCTGTCATTCAATTTCTTATCAGATTTAGAAAGTTTAACACATAAATAATCGACATGTTGATCTCAACGTAGATGGGATCCATGATTACTCCTAAAGATTTTACATTTTCGGGATTGTCAAAATGATCTGAGCACCCGGGTTAAAAAGAATATAGTTAAATTTGTGTCTTTTAATTACTAAGATATAATTCATTTGATCTGAACCAGTCAGAAGCTTTCAACTGTAAGATATGCATATCCTGCAATAAATTGTTTGCATTGCTATTTATATTAACCATGGTGGTGTAATCAGCGAACAATACGAATGAAGAGTCATTTATATGACTAGGTAGATCATTCACACATATTATAATTAATAGGGGCTCAAGTACGGAACTTTGAGGAACTCCTCCCTCTTTATTTAGCAAAAATCCTAAATAAATATTTTTATTCTATATCTGATTTCCTCTATATATCTTAGATTGTAAGTTTTGGTCAAGCTATTTATTTGTGTCTTTCTTAAAAATTATCAATTTCCATAAAAATTAACAAGAATAGAAAAAGTCAAAACTAAATTCTGCATAATTCTCAGATTTATAGGTGGATGAAAAAGTTCTACGAAATTGTATGATATTGTTCAATAGGCTCTATTTCTAGTTATGTTTCTCGGTCCATAAGAAATTTTTTATATATTTTTTATGCTCTTTAAATATTTGACATTTTGGAAGATTGAAGATACTATAAATTCCCCCGTATATTTGTTTTTTAAGCAAATATCATTTATGCAGTTTGTTAACCCAGTTTTCCCTCGAAAAATATTTTTTGTTTGTGTTTTATTTTCGGAACGCCACGCCGGTTAGTACCTGCCGTAAAATCCTTAATAGTGATATATTAATACTAACCACAACGGCATTAATATTAATATAGCATTTAAATTCTACACAGCATGGCGTACATGCTGGGAAAGGGTTGACTCTCATTTAACTTTTATGTTTTGTTATTCGAACCATTCAAATGGGTCTTAAAATTGTACAACGTCTTTAAGTTCTAGTTTTATTTTCTTGGCTTTATGCTCACAGTATGAAGTCAAACGTTCTTAAAGACTTATTTAAATATAATAAGGGTAGTGTGATAAACGCGCATATCAAATAGAAATTATTATTCAAGTATACAATGTGAGCTGAGATTAACTGTCTGTTTGTTTAAAAAGTATTGTCAAATATTTACCTAAAACTGAACAGTCGTATAATTTATTTGCCCCAAATATTTTATTAGTTGGTACGATCTTGATATTATGATTAAAAAAATTACCTTTATTGTATAATCTAGTTAGCAAATTATGCCAATGCAATTCTCTCTCATTTTGTTTATGTTTATTGTGATGTAAGTTTGGCCTATATAGTGACGTCAAATTACCTTAAAAATCTTCTATCTATTATCTACTATGTCCACAATTAGAGTGGATAAGAGAGTAAACTTTTTAATTTCTCATTTTACGCGGAAAATTTATCCTTCATAAAAAGTTTGGCTTTTGTTAAAAATACGATTGCCATGGAGTAAGTTAAAATATCATGTACAGGGTGGAAAAAATTAGAGGGATTTGGGCCTTTCTCTAAAACTATGGCAGATAGACAAAAACCAACAATGGCGTAAACCACGATCGTCTATCTTTTTCGACTATCGAGCTACAGAGCGTTTTTGGAAAATTTTTCATTTTTAGATGACCTCTATATCTCAATTACCAAGTGTCGAATCAAAAATCGAGTAACACATTTAAGCACTTTTTTGAGTAGAATCCGTTGCTGATAAGAAGAAAATTATGCATGCCTCAGTTTTCGAGATGTAGACATAATTTGTGTTTTTTTTAAATGGAACACCCTGTAAACTATTTCACTATTCGATCGCAATTTAAATTAGCTATTCTAGAAAAAGTGGTTAATTTTCGAAAAATTTAATATATTTGTCAGGAGGCCATGGAAAACTATTAACAACAACAACACTCCTTCTTATAACACACTTCTGTCCATATAATTGTTCCTTTAAATCCTGGCACTTCATTGCACTGACGCAAAAACCACTGGCAAAAATCGAGACGCCTTTGAAAGTCGTTTGGGTATAAATGGTGACTAATCCTAATTTTGAATTTGTATTCTTTTAAGCAACGCAATATATTAGGATTTTCTATTACAGTTTCTAAAACAATATTTTCTACAGCTTCTCTACATGCTTATTAGCATGTAGAGACGTTCAAGTCGAGGTTTTACGAATGATCCAAACCATTTCAAATTTTGTTGTAGCCTTTTGAATATTTTTATGTCTGGCTGTCTCTTTTCTGGATATCTAAAAATATTATTTAGGCGACAAGTTTTGTTGTCTATAACTTACCTATTAAAATAAAGCTCGGAAGCTAAATTTGAATCTTCTCCGCATTCTATAAAACACTTAATCATATCGTACTTTTCACCATTACTAAGTTGAACCATTTTTAACAATGCTCACTCACAATTAACTCACAAATTAGTTTCTGACATTTACGATTATTTCGATTTTCTTTTTTTTTACCATGGCTTTCTCACTAGATATTGGAAATGCGATAAATATGAATAGATGTCAATGGAAGACATTTATTGTAGTTTAGTTTTTCCTATTTTTGGCAAAATTATTTTATATTCTAAGAAGTGTTGTTGTTAATAGTTTTCCATGACCTCCTTACAAGTATATTAAATTTTTCGAAAATTAACTACTATTTCTAGAGATAAATATGACATATCGTTGGATAGCTAATTTAAGTTGTGATCGAATAATGAAGTAATTTATATAAAAGTTATGTCTATATCTCGAAACCTGAGGCATACATAATTTTCTTCTTATCAGCAACGGATTTTACTCAAAAAAAAGTGCCTTAAGAATGCGTTACTCGATTTTCGATTTGACACTTTGTAATTAAGTTATAGAGGCCACCCAAAAATTCCAATCTTCCAAAAACGCTCTGTAGCCAGGTAGTCGAAAAAGATAGATGATCGCGGTTTGCGTCATTGTTTTTTTTTTCTTGAAAGTTGAGCTCAGGACACCTATATTGGTTTTTGTCTGTCTGCCATAGCTTTAGAGAAAATCCCATCTGAAAATCACGAAAGAGTAAACTACGTTTGATTTGAACGATATGAAAAACTGTCACTAAGAAAAGATATTTCGAATTAAAATTTATGTCAAAATTCCAATTTGTGAATAAATCTGCCTAATTCGATTAAAAAAAAATCATAAGTATGAAGTGGTATCATGCGGTAAAAATAAATCATTTTCTTACAAAGATTATTAAATGAGACAGCTAATTATACTCGTAATTCTATTAAATTACTTTTATTTTTAACAGCATTGAAAAATTTATTATTTATATATTTCCATTCGATCAGTCTCAACAATGCCACACTTTTTGCATGCTTCCTTTGCGGTTACTTTAATAGAATTAAATAGGCTCCCACCTACTTTAATACTTTCCTCTCTTAACCAAAGGGAAGTATTGTAATCGTGAAAAAATCACTCTTCTTTTCTTCACAATTAAAATCTTTTCAAACCGTCAGTCTCTTTGTCTGTCTGTCGGTTTGTCTGTTTGTCGGTCTGGTCGACTCTCCAAGCCAGTTTGATGGAGAAAATGATCTTTGGTAGGTGGTTGACGCTACTACCAACGAAGAAATAGGACACACTTTTAGTGAAAAAGTGGACACAAAAAATCAAGTTAATGAAAAAATGTGGTGAAGGGCAATAATATATATGTTTTGTTGAACACAATTTGTCAACGAAGAACTGTATACCGATACATTTTTAGTGAAAAATATGTAAGTTGGACAAGAAAAAAATTATTTAATGCAAAAAATGTGGCGGAAGACAAAAATATTTGGTATATATTTAACATAATTGTCAAGGAATAAACCTGCTATACTTTTAGTGAAAAGTACGCAGTGTGGATATCCTTAAAAACTAATTAACGAAAAAAATGTGACGGAGGACAATAACATTTGACGTGTAGTTAATACAACTGCTAACTTCTCAAAAATTCTACGAATTCAAACTGGGCGATAGTCCGCTAACCCGCAACATAACTCGAATCAGACAGCATAATGCAATCCTTTTCGATATCCGACAGCCCCTACCATACCAAGCCATAATTTCCTGTACGACAACTTCTTATTTTCCCACCTTTAATCTTTATTAAAACCTATAACCAACCTTCTCTATGCCCTTCATACCCCCTTTCTTAAAAATCAAAATATTTCGTGCCATATCTTTTTAAATTTCCACGACATTGTCGTGGCGGCAGGAAGACCACCAGGATGGAATTGCTTCAAACGGGTTTTTTCGTTGAGTTCTGTTTTCCCGTTCCAGCAACAAAAATTAAATAAGTGTTTTGCCTAGTGAGTGACCATTTTTTACAGTTTTCTTTTAGTTAGCTTTAGATCCGTGTGGGCACATTTTTAATTTTAATTTAGTTTTTAAGTCTGCCTGCGACAGAGAGGAGTACTAACTCATGAGACATCGTTAAGCCAAACCGGACCTGCCTCGCCCAGCTCTGCAATCACCACGGCACTGAGCGAAGTGGTTGTCTGGCTGGCTCCGGGACAGGTTCCGCCGAGGCGCATAAATGTCATCCCCGCATATAAAACCGTTAATAAATTGTTATTGATTGATTGATTGATTGATTGCTAAGGAGGAAACCTACTGTACTTTTGGATAAAAATATAGGGTGGTCAATTTTAACTGAGAAAAACATCGTGGAAAGTAATATTTGAAATATAGTTGACACTATTGATAAGAAACCTACTGGTACTTTATAGCGAAAGATATACACTGTGGCCAACCTGTAAAATGATTAACAGCGACGGAGGAAAGTCATATTTGGATTTTAAATATACAGAGTAGTCACCTTAAAAAAATAATTAAGGAAATATTATGGAAAGGAATAGTTGCATTACTGTTGATTCTATTGCTGAGAAAGAAACCTGCTATAATTTTGGTGAATATTGTACAGGGTGGTGAACTAAAAACAATTAACGATGACGGAGGGAATATTTGAAGTTTAGTAACACTACTGCCATATAGTTTTAATGAAAAATAATACTTAAGGAAGAAACGACGGGGTAAAACAATTTTCATTATTCAAACGAATAAAAATTATTTTCTTATCAGTGACGCCAGTTTTAATAAACTTGAATAATAATCGATCTTAATACGAAACATAACATAATCCGCTTGTCAATCAACTTTGATTTAGTTATACAACGTGATCTACCAAGAAATGCGGAAAATAAAATGGTGTGCTAGTCTTCAATGTGGGAAAGCCCCTGCAAAATTTTAGGGGATTCTGAGGTAATTTAGTACCTTAGCGCCTCTGCATCCGTCGCAACACGCTTACCAGGCCGGGAAGTCAGTGGAGACAGCCCTTCACCCGATCGTTTCCAGGATCGAGAAGGCGCTGCACCACAAGGAACTTGCGGCCGGTGCTTTTTTGGACATCGAGGGAGCATTTGATAATACCTCCTTCGACTCAATCTGCGCCGCGGCCGCCTATCATGGCATCGATGACACCATCATTAGATGGTTGAGGGCCATGTTGGCGGGAAGGCAAATTATTGCTGCCAACGAGGAAACGGCAGTAAAAGTTTCGGTAAGGAGAGGCTGCCCACAAGGAGGCGTCCTCTCCCCTCTGCTATGGAACCTTGTTCTCGATGGTCTACTCCAGGAACTCGAGAACGAGGGTCTTTTTGCTCAAGGTTACGCAGATGACCTAGCAATTATCATCTCAGGAAAAATCCCAAATACGGTTAGCGGGCTCTTGCAAAGGGCCTTGCAGATCATACAGAGATGGTGTAACGACCAGGGCCTTAGAGTCAACCAAGGCAGTACTGGTAATTTTCACTAGGAGGCGCAGGCTAGACGGTTTCGTCGAGCCAGTACTCTATGACATGACCCTAACGATCTCCAGGACGGTGAAGTATCTGGGTGTTATCCTGGACTCTAAGCTGACCTGGAAAGATCACATAGAGAGACAAATACAAAGGGCCACTACAACCCTGTGGGTATGTAGAAGGACCTTTGGAAAAACATGGGGGTTAAACCCCAGGGTAACAATGTGGTACTATACTGTGATAGTAAGACCAATGATCACTTATGCTTCTGTTGTGTGGTGGCCTGCTGTAACCAGGCTTTATATTCAACAGAAGCTAAGACAACTCCAAAGACTCGCCTGCTTGGGAGTCACAGGAGCAATACGCACAACCCCCACAGCAGCTCTGGAGGTCCTTCTGGACCTCGTGCCCCTTCACTTGGTGATTGAGGCCGAGGCTCGGAAAGCGGCCTACAGGCTGAGGTGCGGTGGTCAGTGGAAGGCCGGAGGAGAACAATTAGGACACACTAGAGCCCTTTCCAACGCGATAGGGACTCACTCATTTCTGGAGGCCAGGAGTGATGATATGGTGCCTTCCTTCTCCTTCTCAGAACCCTTTGAGGTTGTCATCCCCAAAAGGGAAGACTGGATCCCACTCGAAGACATACTTAAGCCCGCCGATATCGTCTGGTTTACAGACGGATCGAGGTTTGAGGAAAGTGCTGGAGCGGGGATATATGGTGAAAGGCCCAGGGCTGAAGCTTCTTATGCTTTGGGCAAATTCGCCACGGTATTCCAGACCGAAATTTTTGCTATTTTGGTCTGCGCACAGGAGAATATCCGAAGGAAATATTCCAACAGGCACATATATATATGTAGCGACAGTCAAGCGGCCCTCAAGGCCCTTGCATCAGTCCGGACCAAGTCAATCCTGGTTCAAAACTGTAGACAGGCTCTCTGTGAACTTGGTTCATCCAACTGGGTCAAGCTTCTCTGGGTGCCAGGACACAGCAACATCGAGAGTAACGAGCGGGCAGACGCTCTGGCCAGAGGGGGCTCTCAGAGGCCCCTACTGGGTCCGGAGCCGGCTCTTGGTTACCCTAGATCAAATGCCAAGAAGTCAGTAGAAGACTGGACACGGTCTCAGTTCTTTGACTTCTGGGCCTCCTACCCAGGACTCCGGCAAGCGAGGCTCCTGATCTCGGGGCCCTTGCCGAAGCGAGCGGAACAAATCCTGCGACTAAACAGGAAACAGGTCAGAACCGTGGTAGGTCTTTTGACTGGACACGGCTCTTTCAGGAAACACCTGCACACTATGGGGGTGGTTGACAACCCCGACTGCAGGTTCTGCGGAGACGAGGAGGAGACTTCCATCCACGTCCTTACTTCCTGCCCTAGTCTTATGTACTTGAGGCACAAACACTTCGGCATTGGCTTTCCGGTGCCAGAGGAAATAAGGAATGCCCCTATAGGAAGGGTTTTGGCCTTTGGGTTAGAATCCGACCTGAATGGGGGAATTCAATAAATTCGTAGCGGTAGCACAATGGGCCACAAGGCCTGAGTGCGGCGACTCTCAGTCGCCCCGCTAAAAGAAGAAGAAGAAGAGGTAATTTAGTATATTAAATTATTAGTCAATTTGCGAAGATACACTACTGATGTTGTGTAAGTCCGGACCTAATTCTGAAGAGGTCGACGAACTTACTGGTGAAAGAACGTATTCGAGTTGTTTACATTTCCTTAATTGGCATAAAAAGTGAAGCCGGCCGGCGAGATAAAAAAAGAGGTCTACACACGATCCAGCGGCAGGTAGTCAACATTGTTGGTACGCTTTGAAGATAATTGGAATTCCAGCGGACCAATTCACTTTTACGAATAAGTTCAAAGCGTGCCGACAAGGCTGACTCCGTGCCGCTGGATCGTGTGTAGACCCCTAGAGAGCCGCGTTTTTTGCTTCCGGTCGAACAATAGTTACACGGCCGTGTCATTGACCGGTTTAACTAAATATCTCGTATATCTGCTTGTCATTTCAGCATGAGATCAATGTTTTCGATTTATTTCGGTATTTTTGTAGTGTGATTTGATTAAAACCAAAAAGTCACTTCTATCTTATTATCCAGTTTTGCTGTCAGTAGTGTCAATCCCAAGTCTGATAAAGTGATATGGTTGTACCGCGTTGCGTTAGATTAGTTGAAGTCATTGGTGGCGCATTCTTACAAAAAAATAAGGTAATTTTTTTGGTCGTTTTTTTAAAAAAATTTCATTTTTTTTACTCCTTTCGGTGGGGACAACCTACTGTTAAATTTTCCACATGTCCTGGTAGATCACGTTGTATAAAGAATGCCAATTTATGGACCCTCATTTGCAGGATTTACCTATTTACTCCAATTTACCCCCCAACTCTTCGAGGTGAATAAGATCAAAATACAATCTAGTTTCAGATCTTATTAAAATACATACGTGTACCAAATTTCAAGTTAATATCTTAAACGGTTCCAGAGTAATCGTGCGCAAAAAAAAGTTACAAAAAGACATAATTTCTTTTTTGCTCAAACTTAAAATCTCGACGTTTCTTGACAGTCTAAGCCAATTTGAACTATAAAAATTTTCAAAAACTTTTTTTGCGTTACTATACGTCCACTGGGCGTGGAGGTAATTAATTTAGGAATTTACAGATTTACGGAAGATATGATTTCAGAACCTTTTCAACATACTGAATCCTGTTATATCTATCCTGGGATACACTGTATAAAACATACAAACATATACGCAATATACCTTTAGAGCACCCTTATTGTATACCTCATTGTATACAACAAGAAGTGCTCAATTAAAAAGAAAAAAAACCGGCATTCTCCTTCTGTTTTAAAGTGTAGCAGCGACATATTAATTTAAATTATAACACACATATTCATGTAAAAATATTTTTATTTCTGGTTTAAAAGTTTTGCAATTTAATGTTTTTAGAAGCGCTGGCAATTTGTTGTAAATTTTTATTCCAAAATACAGGGGACCTTTTCTAGTTCACTTATAATAATTATCTTTTTGATAATAAGTAATCTTAATGTGTCAGATAATTATGTACAGGATGGACCAAATTAGATGGGAAGTTTTCTCTAAAACTAAGACAAATAGAGAAAAACCAATAGGTGTCCTGAGCTTGATTTTCGAGAAACAAACAATGGCCAAACCGCGATCGTCTATCTTTTTCGACTGTCGAGTTAAAGGGCGTTTTTGGAAAATTGTCATTTTTGATGACCTCACCTCTATATCTCAGTTACCAAGTATCGAATCGCAAATCGAGTAACACATTCGGCACTTTTTTTTAGTAGAATCCGTTGCTGACAAGAAGAAAATTGTCGTAGATGTCGTAGGATGCTTCCGTCTGCGAGCTGCGCATCTTCAAGGAATATCCCGCTTCGTCCTCTCTTGAGGTGGACGACTGCACACTTGTCCAGCCCGAATTCCATGCCAATGGCCCGCGTATACTCTTGGACCACCCTTAGAGAGTTTTGGAGTTCGCACTCTCCGGAGGCATAAAGTTTTAGGTCATCCATATAAAATAGATGGGTGACCTTATGCCTCCGATTGCTGGGTGGACCACATTGGTATCCGCGGGTTTGGCGGAGCCTGACAGATAACGGCAGCAGTGAGATGCAAAATAGGAGAGGACTCAGGGAGTCACCCTGGAAAACTCCTCTCCTAAAAGTTACCAACTCTGTCGATACCCGCTGAGCACCAGATGTTATGGTGAAGCGGGTTCTCCAGAGTGGCAACAGTTGTTCAATGCATCTCACTAGTGGGGCAGGTACCACAAGGCATTGCAGCAAGTGTAATAATAGTGCATGAGATGTTGTATCAAATGCCTTGCGGTAATCGATCCACGCCATTGATAGATTACGCTTGTATTGTACAGAATCCTGTGTAATACAGCGGTCTATCAATAGGTTCTCTTTGCAGCCTGCCACACCTTTCTTGCCACCACGCTGTTCGTGTATCTGTCGGTAGACCGGCTCAACTGACCTCAATGTCCTGGCATACAAGATACGAGTAAATATCTTGTAGCAGGAATTGAGGCATGTGATCGGTCTATAATTCTTCGGGTCGGACAGATTTCCCTTTTTGGGGATCAGTACAGTACGCCCCTCGGCAAACCAGTCCGGAATCGGCTGCCCCTCGTTCAACCATGAGTTGAAAACTCGGGTCAGATGGCGGTGGGTGGAAGGGAATTTCTTCCACCACCAGTTGTTTATGCCATCTGGACCCGGGGCAGCAAAGTTCTTAGTACCAACAAGTGCTTGTTGGACTTCCTCGGTACTGATCGCCGGGCACACTTCGTCTTGCTCTCCCAACAATGTGGTGCAGAGCTCCTCGAAGCGTGCTATCGCTGGAGTGTCGCTGTCGAATGGACTCGTGGTCTCATATATTCCCTTCCAGAAGGCTTCGACAGTCTCAACAGACGGCGGATTTTCCACAACACGCGGTGGCTCTTGGAGCAGACGAGAGGGACTTGTTTGGAACAGATGGTTTTGTTCCATTGCCCGTGCTCGTCTGACCAAAGATTTTTTAATGGCCATAAGTGCTCGAATCCTATCTAGACAGTGCTGTTTGATGGTTTGCAGCACTGTCCGATTTAGAGTGTGGTGTTGTCGTCTTATACCGGCAACTATACGCCGAATTTTCGGCGTGAATGGCTTAGCTGCCGTTATATACTCCACCACACTCTGGATTCGAGACGCGTGTTGTCTCGCCGATTTGATTTTTGCCTCAATTTTTTGTACGCGCCGCTTAGTCTTCTCGACCTTACCCAACACGCTTGCCAGGCGTTGCTGGGGGACGAGTTGTCTAGCGGCTGCGCACACGGCACTGTTGATCTGCCATATGTTGGCATCTTCTGGAAGTTCATCATCGAGTAACGAATCCATTCTTGCCAGGTCTTGTGGCTTTGGGTTAACCCTGGTGTTAAGGCTAACCCTCGTCCTGAGGGTATCATCGGTGTACTCTAGGTGATGTTGTCGTTCAGCAGGTAGTTGCCGCGGTGGTGATGCCGCTGGCCCTTGTTCCTGCTGACGGGGTGCCCTTTCGTAGCCCGTTCGACGCAGGAAAGATACCTGCTCTCTTATGTGTTGTTGAGAGAAGGCGCGGTACTCCGGGTGCATATCGCACCACAACCGGTGTAACCGCGCCATGTACCTCCTGCGTCCGGGTTCGCTGCTCTCATAGCAGATAAGCAGGTCATCCCGTAGTCCCCTCGTCCACCTAAAGCGTCCATGTACAGTAGCATTGTCGTCATCATTAAGACCGTCCGGTACGGCCCCTCCCACGTGTCTCCGACCCCCATCCGACTGGGGTCTATTGTGAGGGGCCCGTTCTCTGTCGTGGTCGTGAACCAGAGATTTGAGTCCTCAGGGTGGTTAGCCCTGAGGGCCCACGTCCGACATCTGCCAGGCAGAGTCACCTCTACCTGTTGCCCGGGGAGCACCGCGTGGAGGCTGTCGGTCCGTATTCGCCCAACTATTATTATTATTATTATTATTTTTTTTTTTTTCGTAAAAGCCAGTCACCCTTTATACTCTGTGGCTCCGACACTCACAGAGGGGAGCTGGTAGTACCGGCAGCCACTCCCCACGTCCGTGGGGTGAGTGACTACTGGGTCCGAGAATCGTGTGCCCTGAGTAGACGTAATGAGCCGAGGATAATGGCCTTCTGCATCCTGCCGGCTAAGATCTCTGCCGAATTTCGGCATGCCGGTATGATCTTTAGGTCTGAAAGCAGCGTGTGTCTCGTTCCACTGAGGGCTCCTATGATCAGGACCACTAGCTTAACAGTATGGCCAGGGTAAAGCCTGCGGAGCTCGAAGAGCAAATCTCGATATTTCGTCCGTTTTTCCTCCTCCTTCAAGACAATGTTATTCTCCGCGGGAGCCGAGAACTCCACGACAAACATTGTCTTGAGTTGGTGGTCGAGGAGGACCATGTCAGGCTTATTAGCTTGTATTTGCCTGACGGTGGGAAACGAGTAGTTCCAATAAATTAGACACTTCTCATTCCCCACAACGGACTCAATATCCCCCGGAGCGTAAGGCAGCACTGGTGTCTCGTCTATCCCATACGAGTGCCTTAAGTGATAATAAAGCACTCGTAATGCTGCGTCGTGCCTCTGGATATAGGCCGAGACTGCATATACTGGACAAGCCGACAGCAAATGCATTAATGTCTCCGGCGCCCTGTGGCAGGTCCTGCAGCTGACATCAGGGACCTCTATACCCATGACACGACTTCGATAGACGAGTGTGTTGAATACACCATCCTGGCACGCCATTATGAATCCCTCGGTCTCAGACTTTAGCCCGGCTGACCTTAAGAAAGCAAAGGTCAGCCTTTCGGATAAGCCGCGGTCTTCTATATTTTTATAGAAGACTCCGTGCAATGGCTTATCCGAGTGTAGCTGCAGAAATAAACCAATTTCAGCAGCTTTGACTTGGGCTTTTTGCCGAGCAGGTTCCAACTCGGTGACAGAGTCGTGATTAACCCGCTCAGCGTCGAAGACCAAACCGAGTTCATCGGCGGCTCTGCGCGCTGCCTTAAATAAAAAGGCTCCTACTCCTGCACTTTCATGGTCTCGGACCATGCAGAGGAGGGGATCCGAACTCCTTATGACCTTACAGGCTCCATCCAGAACCATCCTGTTATGGAGACTCTCCAAACTCAAGAGTCCACGGCCTCCCCGATGTCGTGGGAGATATAACCGTGGAACGGACGATTTAGGATGCAAACTCCTATAGAGATGCATCTTTTTTCGGGTTCCTACATCGAGTTGTCGCAGCTCCTCTTGATTCCATTTAATTACTCCAAAGGAGTAGAGGAGGATCGGAACGGCAAGCATATTGGTAGCAGACACCTTGTTCTTCCCCGACAGTTCTGAAGACCAGATCTGTCGGAGTCGGTGCTGATACTTGCCGCGGAGAGCGTTTTTTACTACACTCACTTCTTGGGTGGAGCGTTGCTCGACACCCAAGTAAGTGTATGACTCTCCGGCATCTAGCTGATGTAAGATGCTTCCGTCCACAAGCTGCGCATCCTCTCCGTAGTCACCGCATCGTCCTCTCTTGAGGTGGACTAGTGCACACTTGTCCAACCCAAATTCCATACCGACAGCCTGCGTGTACTCCTGTACCACCCTGAGGGACTGGCGTAAATCCCTCTCTCCGGAGGCATAAAGTTTAAGGTCATCCATGTAAAACAGATGGGTGACCTTATGCCTCCTATCGCCGGGGGTACCGCAGTTGTAGCCACGGGTATTTCGCAGCGAAACGGATAATGGCAGTAGCGAGATGCAAAACAGAAGGGGGCTTAGGGAATCTCCCTGAAATACTCCCCTTCTGAACAATACCGGCTCTGTCTGGACTCTGCTATTACCCGATGTTATGGTAAAGCGAGTCCTCCAGAGCGGCATGAGTTCTTCGATACATCTCACTACGGGACCGGGCACCGCAAGACATCTGAGCAAGTGGACAATGAGCTCATGGGATGTCATATCAAATGCCTTGCGGTAGTCGATCCAGGCCATAGAGAGGTTACGCTTATACTGCACGGAGTCCTGCGTGATACATCTGTCGATCAGCAGGTTCTCCTTGCAGCCAGCGACACCTCTCTTTGACCCTCGTTGCTCATATACCCGTTCGTAAACCCGTTCAACTGCTTGGAGCACCCGCATGTACAAGATGCGTGTAAACAACTTGTAGCATGCGTTTAAGCAAGGTAATTTTTTGGGTTAGACAAATCTCCGTTCTTCGGGATCAGCACTGTCCGCCCCTCGACAACCCAAGAAGGAATTTGCTGCTCCCCATTTAGCCATGAATTAAAAATTCTGGCCAAATGGTGGTGGGTACTGGAAAACTTTTTCCACCAAAAGTTATTTATCCCATCGGGACCTGGAGCAGCAAAGTTCTTAGAGCCCTCAAGAGCTCTTCGAACCTCTTCTGGGGTTATCGGTTGGCACACCACGTTTGGTTGTTGAAACCTTTGGCAAAAGGCTTCAAAGTGTGCCAGGGCTGGAGTGTCTCTGTTGAGTGGGAGCTTCTGTCCGTAGAGCGTTTTCCAGAAGTTTTCCACCTGATCTACAGTCGGCGGATTCTCTACAACACGCTGAGGCGGTTCGAAAAGGCGCGAGGGCTTTTTGCGGAATAGATTGTTTTCCGCCAGCCCCCTCGCCCGCCTCACTAGTGACTTTTTACAAGTCACTAGCATCCGTATCCGATCAAGGCAGTGCTGTTTGGTGGTTCGCAGCACTGCCCCATTCAGTGTGTGATGGACGCGTCTTAAATTGGCGGCTATGCGCCTAAATTTAGGCGTGAATGTCCTATTGGTCGCCATATAGTCCATCACACATTGGATACGGGATGCGTGTTGCCTCGCCGACCGGATCTTGGCTTCCATCTTTTGTATACGCCGCTCCGCTCTCTCCTGTGGGGAGGCAGTATTCCGCCTCTCACCCGGAGTTAAGCGCTGGGCAGCAGCGTACACGGCACAATTTATGTGCCAGATGTCAGCCCCTTCTGGTATCGCTTCACGAAGTTCAGCATCCACTCTGGCTAGGTCTTCTGATCTGGGGGGTTTGATGTAGTGCAACCCCCTTCTGGTGTTGAGGCCCTCTGGTCTTGGTGGAACGTCTAGAACTGCCTCCACAACCGGTTCATTCAGCGGCTCTTCGACCGCCTCATTTACCGGCTGAGGAACAGCTCTCACGTAGCCCCTGCTGCGAAGGTGGGATACATAGTCACGCAGATTTTGTGGCGTGAAGGCGCTGTGCTCTGGGTGTCTTGCACACCACAGAGCGTGCATTCGCGCCATGTATCCCCTTCGCGCGGGCTCACTGCTTTCGTAGC